>OX411307.1:176555965-176820971 GCA_948150685.1 Rhaphigaster nebulosa
AAGATATTAGTTCCAACCTGTTGATAAAGTTGTGTCTTTCAACTTTTGCAGTACAACTGTATCGGTGTTTTTATTTTATTTATTCTTTGCCCTGAGCGGTACCGACAAAAGCTGTTGTTCAAAATACTTAGTGATTTACATTTCTCCTTGACAGTTTTCTATTTTTTAGCGCTTATCCTCAGTCACCTAGCAAAACGTGATAGTGGGGGAAAGTGCAGCAGACCTCTGTTGTTTGACAAATGTACGTGTTGTACACTTACCCTTACTATCATGCTTTGTGGAGGCTACTACGGACTAGCGAACTAAAACGAAAATTATTTTTTCATTACATTTATTCAATTATATTTTACATTCCACTTTCATTCTTCAATAAAGATTGTAAATTGTGAATCTCAGACAAGCATTAATTTTTTTCGATGATAACACCAATATAATAATCCTCCGGAAACTGATAATACTTTGATTTTTTAGAGCGAAACAGAATAAAAAATGAAATTAAATAAATATAAACTCTTAGAGAAAAAACAAAGACTAATTAAAAACAAAATACTTATAATCATAACATGAAATTAGATAAAATATGGCCGAGAACAATATTTTTATAAGTTATAAGATTAATATAGTCTAATTTCAAAAATTTATGGTTAGTTCATATGAAAAAATGATGTTTGGTTGACTAAAGTTTCATTCAATTTGGAAAACGTTTTGCTCTGTTAGTTTTGTCCGTATTATAAAGAATAATAAATTTGGAAAAATAAAATATTTTATCCAAATCCATTCAAACAAAACAATTTCCTTTTCCTGATAGTTTGTTACACGAATATTAGTTCCGTTGACTTATGATTTCTGTTCACAGTTTTTGGGCTTTCTAGGCAAATAGTTTTTGAATTTCACACCCAAGTAATTTTGTATTTCTGTCTTTATTATGTCAACATAGATAGCCACACTATTTCTTATCCATTTCGTCATTAAAGGGATGTAGCTTTTTTAGTTCATTAAGTAATTTTAATTATATTTTCACGAAATCAAGTTCATTTGTGTGCAATAATATTTTACCATTATCGGCCATCTAGATGTAAATTGAATAATTTAAAAAATAATTATTAGTTGAAATAAAGAAATGACAGGTGGGCCTTCCGTACCTGGAATGTTCCAAAAACCGGCGTACTAACCATAGAAAAAAAAATAGGTCAGCGTCCTATCTCTACGTAAACAATTCAAAGAACAATTAATTAATTAGAATTTACAAAACCAGCGTTGGAACCTTAATGACACAGTGCTGCCAATATAAGAAATATAATTATGTCTATGGGTCCCAATGACTCACCTATCGCGTCATGGGTTAAATTATAATGATTGAAACAAAATTAAAATGAAGCGTGATAATAAAGACCATGGTACAGACAACATTACAGGTACGTGGCTTACTTAACAAAAAGCATGCGCTAAGGTAAGATCTGTAATTAAAGTCCGTTTTCCGCTGGTGACTGGCTTTTCAGCTCAGGGCTATCACTATATTCGGAAAAATATGTCTCACTATTTCCTTTTTTTCAACGCTATATCTCTGACGTTTTGTCTTTTACTTGGTAATGACATCAAAGTGAAAGGACAAGGCTTTGGAAGTACATAAGCATACTTCACTGTTAGTAAAAAATTTAGAAATATATGATTTGGCATTTTTAAGTTATCCATTATCAGCTGAAATAAATTTCACTACAATTTAACAAAGGCTACAAAAAAAAAAAACAATGCATGTTTACTAGAAAACTGATGGTAGGGCAGTGCCTTGTAATGAGATTTTAGAAGCTTAACTAATTATAGAACCAATAGAATGCTTTGATATTATAAGTTGGTAATAACATTTCCTCGTATTTTATTAGGTCAAACTAAAATTTCAAAAATATTTTTTCTGTAAACTTTCTTACAATAAACAGTAGTCGAACCTAATCCACAACGCGATAAATGCCAGATACTGCTTTCTGGTCACAGGAGGGTCTCTTAGATCCAGTAACATTATATGTCTGACTTTATATAAATGATATACATATCATCCGTTCAATATATTTTGCAATTATTAATGTAGGGCGATGTGGGGTAAATGTGTTTCAAGGATAAGTGCGTAATTGTCTTGTTAAATCCAAACCCTCAACTGGTAAGAGCTTTCCTTTACGGAGCACGAAGCCTAAGCACTGATTTATCAGAAATCAACCACGAAAGTTCGCAAAGGTAAAGCTCGATATTTTCATTTTTAATATTTTATTATGAAGAAATGTTTCTTCACCTTATAGAAGTGGAAAAAAAAATCAGGTTAGACTGTAGTAAAAGTTGTAATGGACTAATATTTTCCGGTATAATGATAATCAACCATATGTGTTACACGCAGACATACACACAGGCACACGCGCGCTGGAGGCATCTCCACGCTGAAGCACAGATAAAACAAAAATCCTGAGGAAGACATACAGAAAATGTATGTCAATAATCTTTAGGATTACCTGATAAATATGAGAATCATTTCCCATTTCCTACAGTTAATAAATTTGAATTAAGGATCCACGCCATTTAAGGATCATCGTTGAATAATAATATTTATTTTAACGTAACATATTGGAAAACAGTTCCATACTTTGGGAATAATAGTTTGGAAGCCTCTTTTGTTCGCATCATTTAAAACTTTACCAAGGCATTAAATAGAAAAAAATTATCACTTCAGTTATTTATTGTCTTGCTTATGCGATAATAAAAAATAAATAAATAAAATTTATTTTAAACTTTACACAGACCAGATTTGACGAAGGGCTTCTTTATGTATTTAGTTTGAATAAGAAATATTTATTAAAAAATGTTTAGTGCTCGTTATTTAACTATTTTTGTAAGTTTGGTAACATTTTTTAATGCAGTTGAAATGACCAATGTAGTGGAGAAATAGCGGTCTAGAAAAAGGTTGATAATTAAATTACTCTAATAGGATTTGGGTCTTTTTCCCTTGTAACGCAGAGTATCACGGCAATCCAGCTTCAATATTTTTTTAAAAGATTACATCACATGGTCACGAAATGTTTTCTGGTATTCAAAAAAGTATTCACGTAACCTTTGTCGATTCTCTATACTCCTTTTTAAGGATATTTATTAATTATAATTTTACATATTTTTTAAAATAATGTCCGATATTATTACTTTAATATAATAAAAATATTCATTGACTGTAAAAAATGCAACTACAAGTAATTTTTTTTTCCTTAATATCATGCGCCTGTTAAAAAAAAAAAAAATATGATAATGACATATTAAATTACAAAACAGATCCTACTGGTATGTAAAAATAATTTGGTTGTATTACAGCAAATAATGCCTATGAAAGGACTCAAATGTTTTGTAAATTGGAAAGCCATTTCCGGTTATTACGTCTCGTATAGAAGCGTTTCGTGATAGATACCACCGACTACACCCTACAATAAAGCCATAACACACCATAAGTGATTTTGAGCCTTAAAAAAAAGTTGTGTTTTTGTCTATGTTGAATAATGACACATTAAATGCTTTTAATGACTTTTTTATAAGCGCCCTTTTCATCGCATTAATAATAAATGAATTGGTGCACACATCTCAAAACTTTCACTTACTTCCTTACTTGAAATAAATTTTAAAAATTTCCATTCAGTTTCTATGGAAATTTCATTTACATTCCATAGAAACATAAAATAATATAATAGTAGATTACTAACTACAACAATCGCTTAGGTTTATTATAATGCGGTTATGTTCACCCCCCATTCCCTTCTACGACTTTATACGTTAAATATTAATTTTTCTAAAATCGTTTGCTTTCCAACGGTATATTATACATCTATATTAATACTCTTATTTCTGGAAATTTGTTTTCAAGCTGAGAAAAAAATTTTCCTTTAATTATAATAAATAAAGTTAAAGGTACTTTAGAGGAAACTCTGAAAATTCGTCATTTTAGACCTGCCAGATTATTTCAATGAGAGTAAGAACTAACTGATATCAAATACTATTTAATTGTACATTAATGTAACGAGTTACATCAAAATCGTTGGGGTCTTTTTCGATAAAATCGTAAAAGTGTGTAAAGTCGATGATATAAGGTGCCACTTTAGGCTAGTAGGTTTTGACGAAAAAGTTGCTTTAACATCCCTGGCATATAACACATAATTTCAGTTTCGTACAACTTTTCGTTTTTGAACTAGACTTTCCACACACACACACATCTACAAAGACCACCGAGTTTCGGTAGAGAGTGGCTTACAATGGGCCTGTGCATGTAAAAATTCAAAATCAAACAATTAAGCGGCACGGGACCTGATAATAAACTGGTGTGAGAGCTCAGAAGTTTCTCTAATGTAAACTAATGTATAAAACAAGAGATAGAAACATTACAGGACGTAAAAGGATTATGATTTCTTTATTTTAGTTTTTCGGCCCAACTAATTCTTCTGATAAAAAGCTATAAATGTGACTTTATTATTTTCATTCAAAACAATAATATTCTCTAATAAGCTAGTAAAGCGATCTATTCTGCATTTATTATGAAAATTATAGTTATTCAATGTATAACTGGTGTGAAAGGTGTCCATGAGTGGTAGTGTATGATATATATGTATTGAAACTCTAGATCCTCAAATAACTGTAGAGCTGGTTTCGAGGCCTCGGAAACTTTCAATCACCATAGTGGATAAGAAGAAAATTTTCTAATAACGAAATCTGACATATATATTTTTATCACCAATCCATAAAAACCACGTAGCGACCTACATAAGAATTGAAAATATTTGTGGCCGTTAAATTGCACTTACTATTTATTCGTTTAGTTTCAAGTTTGATTCTATATCTACCTTCCATATTGAATTATCGGAAACACCTGATTGCTTTTGAAACTGGACATTCTAAGCTTTTATCTGAAATATGTAGTACATTTTTAAGTTGCACCTGAAAATAACATATTTTGGACAGCTGGTGTTGTGTCAGATTTGACGAAAATCAATCTCATAATACATAACTACTTTATCACCCGTTGGCCATTAGTCTGGTCAGTTATCCGAAAGTTTTACGGCTACGATTAACTTACTGTACGAAAGATTTTTAATGTGCGTTAAGTCACTCGGGTAGGGATGGGAAACACGACGGCTGATAATAAAAAAAAAACCCGAAGTTCTTTTTTTTTTAAACATTTGCGCTGGCGCAATGTCTGGCTGATATTTTGATTATTGCATTACATTTTATTGTACTGTATTATCGTGAATATGCACGAAAACAGCCATCAGCCAGCTTGG
Organism: Rhaphigaster nebulosa; assembly: GCA_948150685.1. Classification (NCBI taxonomy): domain Eukaryota; kingdom Metazoa; phylum Arthropoda; class Insecta; order Hemiptera; family Pentatomidae; genus Rhaphigaster; species Rhaphigaster nebulosa. Next base: position 176,561,260 of record OX411307.1, read on the forward strand.
CGAGGATAGAAAGGCCGTCAGCCAATACAAAACGAAACAACCTTACAAAACCACTTCAAAAGAACTCGAATAGTTCAAAATCATTTGAGACAGAAAATGTTTCATTGTTCACGTAATATTTCTCATCTATTAAGTACAAAAATAACCTTCAGTGTCAGAAACTCGTCAGCTGATGATGATAATATGCAAAAATAAAAAAAAGAAATGGGCAAAAAGGAAGAATTGAGAACACCTAAATTAACAGTATAACGAAGTATATTTTCATTACAAAATTACAACAGTAATTATACGATAATGATAATTATATTATATGATTATAATAATCATTAAATGATAATGAATAATAATGAATTTAGGTAATTTAAGAAAAAATCATTATTCATCAGCTATATCACGAAAAAGATCTCACTCTTCGTCTATTTTTTTAATTTATTGGTTTCCCACCCTTACAGGGCTGGCTGAAGACCATTTTAGTATTTCATAGATGAGAAACAATACGTGAAAAAAATTTCAGCTTGCCCCCAATGATTTCGTAGTGTCTGACAGCCTTCTCACCATCACCAAGCTGGGTGACGGTTGTTTTCATGCTTAGAATAAGCTATCAAAATATCAGCCAGGTTCAAATGATTTTCTTTTTTCGATTTTTACAACCTTCTAATTAACAGAGCCGACGGTAAGAGCACATCTGACGCTATATTTCACATTTCAAAAATATTCTCAGTAATAGGATTGAAGCCGAGCGGGCTGGGGCGATGATGCTCATTGTTTCATCCCCTCCTGGATTAATACCTTCACGATCAACGGCTGTACTTACGCTTCTATGCTCAGCCAAAATCTAAAGCCACAAATGAATTATTTTTCAACTTCTACAGTTATCATATAAATTCTATTATTAGTCAATGGCGTTTTATACAAAAATCGAAAATGACGGAAACTTATCATTTTTGCTTGACACATTTTATCTTCAAAACCTCGAATTAAAAAATGAAAAATTGGTGCCTTGTACTGGTGAACATATTTCAGTTGGCCTAGTTTTGGCCAGACTCCATATAATGAAGTTTGTCAAAAAGTTAGTATTGATATTAGCATGTTATAATAATATAAATAATCCTCCTTTTTTCACGCCTACTGCCGTACTAAACCTCTGCGTAGGAATTGCAGTTATACGGTGGTAAAAATCATTATTTTTATTTGCAAAAATGAAAATTATCTATTTCAGTGTTTGCTTTATACAATATTTGATTTCCTTTTACACCCCTAACCCTCCCCCCCCCCCCGTATTGGTCTGTTTCACTTCAAAATTTTAGTGCCGTAATTCCAACTAACGACTGGACGCTGATAATGGTCCATATTCTTTAATGCAGGGGCACATTGGATACTTGAAGATGTGCGCGGGTACCTTATGTACTTAACTACTGGAATGAAGAGATAGAAGTGAATAGTGTGTGAAGTGAACCTGATACCTGGTGAATGCCACGTGATGATGACTTAGGAAGGTAGACGTGGACAAGGGCTTGCCTGGCCGACTGACTGACCCTCACCCCCCACACTAACGGCCATTATCCAATTTTCTCATTGCATAACCTACCTCCTTCACAACGAAGGCTCTTCACGGAAAAAAAAAATCCCTTAAATAGGTTTTTAGACTTATGTAAAAACTTTCCGAAATTGACCATCATCTTTTTACTGTTGTGATTTTTCTTTAATTGGTTTCAGTCTGTAGAAATTAGAGTACATCAGATGGTAACGCAAAACCTCTTTGAAGCTAAACGTTTGTTATAGATACGAAAGGTAACATCTGTATTGTTAGATAAACAAAGCGGACAAATGGTCTATATTAACGCTATTACTTAATTCGACATTATACTTTCAAAAATTATTGGATAATTTCAGGAGCACAAAAGAAAAAATTATATTTTTTAAATTGTCTCAAATTATGCAATATGGTGTATCAATAAACATAACTTATATTTTAAGCTACATAATAAACAAAACAAAGATTAAATAATTGAATTTTAGAGAAAAAACAACATGGATGGAAAATGAGTTAAAAAATATATAAATGAATACACATACATTACACAAATAAAATAATTGAAGCCGTTTTTCTTCCATTCTTTTTATTTATTTATTTTTTATTATTTTATTTGTTTTATGGGGCTAGTAAATAAATTTACCAATAAAAATAGATAATACAGGCCAAGAGTAGTTTTGGTGCCGGGGTATTTGGAGCTGATTTCATACGAATTTGGTGCCCCGAATTCAAAAATGGCATTAGATTTCCCCTAGGAGGTCAAATTTCTAAGATATAACGTTTTGGTGAAACGCAAGTTTTACGTTATATTAGGTTAGATCCATCAATCAAATCGAAAAAATTAAAAATGAAATTTTTATTATTAAATTAATCAAATATTATTATATTATACAAATATCACTATATTATACAAACATTATTAGTATATACTAATACTATTATATATACAAAGATAGTACCAAGTCATCGAACCAACTAGTCACTCAACACTTCGGCAGCTTCTTTTTCGTGACCTTCTTGAGTATATCTAGGAAAAATGCCTTTCTAAACTCCAGCAATAATCTGCCATTATGTACGTATTCCATCTCCAGTGATAGCGGTTCCCCCATAATTTTAATATCTTGATGAAATCTTTCATCTTGCTCCTCGCTGCTGCCTCCTAAATTTTCAGGAAAACGGTCCAGGTGGCTGTGTAAATAGTCAATTATAAATAATCCTCAAGTTGCACCCCAGGGATTTGAAAATTATAAGCATATCGTTTACCAATTCAACATGGTTTTCTGCTTTTCGTTGGCCCAGAAAATTTCCGACAACTACAACAACTGAAGTCCAGGATTTTCGCTCAGCCTCATTCATGGAATTTAGGAAGGCTTGGTCCTTAATGAATTATCTTATTTCAGGGCCGTTTAATATTCCTGCATTAATTTTTCCTTACTCATGTGAGGCATTTTCCCCTATAAATGCAAAACATGATCCGTCCTTATCAAGAGCCTTGAGAAAGATGATTTTCTCTCGATCTACAAAGGGTTCGTTAATAACGTTATTTTCTCTCTTAAACCTTTTTGTCTAAACCAGTGGTGTGTTTTGACTCTGCTGTTTGTAGGCACAAGAAACAAGGATATTTGGTGTGACCACTTTGTTGTCCGAGGAGAAAGTTTACCATTTTTAAGTCCACTATAATCACCCATTGATGTTCACGGTACTTTATCTTCTCCAAAACCAAAGTTATGGTTCTATATGTTTCTTTCATTGTCGTTGAGTGAGCAATTTATATTGAACCATATTTGTTCCCATTGTGTAGAAGAACACATTTCAAGCTTCGATATGAGCTATCAATAAATAGGCGCCAAACATCTGGAAAATATCCAGGAGTCCTCTAATATCGTGACAAAATACAAAATTTTCTTCTTGAGAGAAGAGTGGTAGCTTTCCCTTTTCTCATGTACGATAAAAATTAGTTTTGGTTCCGGTAAATTTCTGTCGTTCAATCTGGAAGCCAGTAATTCAGAAGCTTCTTTTGACAGGTTAAGATCTCTGACGAGGTCATTTGACTCATCCTGGATGAAACGTTGAGGAATTATAGGCATCCCCTCATAATCACTGTTACCTTCATTAGTATCAGAAGGGTGATTATAGCGACAACACCTCGTTCTCAGAAAGCTCTGGAAGCTGGTGAAATGCTTAGATCGGTACTTTCTCTGAGAGGACTGGGCGTCTTGCAGAGACTAAATCTGGATAATTCCACTTACTATGGTTGTTTCAATTGACTTCATTAATATTTACTAGACAGAAATAAAAGTCATCGATGTGGTTTTTGGGTTCTCTCCAAACCATCGGGACGCCGAATTTCAAACTTTTTCTTTTCCCGCTAGTCCACTGGCGTAAATGTTCTGTACAAGATTTACAAACCCGATGCGGTGCCCAGGATTCATCCTGATCACCGAGCTTAACACAAATGTATCCATGATAATCTCTCTTTACAAGGTCACTAACAGTCTTTCTGTTATCTTTTATAACAGTAATGTGTATTCTCCGCGTATGTAGCAAAACACATCAGGATGATTTACACAACTTCCTCTACTTGAACTAGTTTTTTATCAACTTCGAGATATCCTGCACGGCTAAAACTCACAAACTGACCTCAAATTTAGTTGAAGCGTTGAAATGAAGGATGGGATTCCCAGCGACGAAGTGGGGATTCCCAGTCTGGCCAAGCAGGAAGGAAGTGGCTTGAGTCAAGTAGACGGTTTTGCTCTTTTTTCACACTTATCTCAACAAGTAGAACTGATGGGAAAAAACTGATTTCATATTTAGATTCAGCGCTCCAAATAGCAAAAATAAGTTCAAAATTCTCGACACCAACAATTTTTTTCTCTATTGCAGGCCTGTGTAATATGTTTTAAATGCACAGGACATCCTCAAAAAAAGATTTTAAAATGAAATGAATTAAATCTGGGACAATGAGTCTCCCATAAATAATATAAATGTCTGATTCAAGCAGCCCTTGCATGGATATTTAATTTAATTATAAAATATAAGATAAAGATAAATAATTCAATTTAAAAAAAAAAATTTAAAATTAGAAATACATATATATTTGTTTACGCAAACGGACATACATGAAATATAATACAAAAATACATATGTTTGTCCCAAGGTATTTACTTCATACTTTTTATCTACCTCCTTTATCACTTATCCACCCTCTTCTTCCCATTTTTCCTTAGTATAGTTATTTAAATTTAAATCTGATATTTTTTATTTTTTTATTTTTTCTCTCTTAATGATCTTATTTCCTCCTTAATAAAATTTCACACCAATTCCACAAGGTTTCATGTAATACTGAATGAAATGAAAATAAAATTTTATTCTGGGACTTTTAGACCCCTTACAATAACAGAAATGTTCAGTTCTAGTACTATTTGTCTAGCTTACATACAGTAAATAATTAAGAAAAGTTAAGTAGTTAAATAAAATAAAGGGAATTTTATTAATTAAAGGCATATGAGTCGTAATCAAATATATATGTTTACCTCTCTATTAATAATAGACAATAACTAACAAACAATAGACATAATAATAATAAACATAAAACTGTAAACAGTAAATATAAGATATAAACATAAAGTGAAGATATATATAACTATAGTACTTACATAAATGTGGAAGATTGATAGTTAAGGAGGTGGAGAAATAATTGATGCTTAAAGGGGGTTAAGGATGAGGATTTGCGAATGGAGTTGGGTAAGGAATTTCAGAATGAAGTAGCTCGAAAGGAAAAGGATCTTTTGAAAGAGGCAGTTCTATGAAAGGGTATATACAAGTTTATAGCTTGGGATCTGGTGTTTAAGGAATGTATAGAGGAACACGGGGTGAACAGATCAATAATATAAGGAGGCTTTTTGGTTTTGAGGGTTCGTAAAAGATAAATACCTAGGAAGTATTGCTGTCGGAAAACAGGTTGAAGCCACTTTAACTCGGCGTACCAACCAACTGGAGACGTGGGAGCGCCTGGGGATTCCGAAGATGAATCTAATGAAGCAATTCATTAGTCTCTTCAGTCTCATCTCAAGCCCGCCAGACATTCCACCATACACAAGGCAGCCATAGTCGAAGTGGGGGGAAATGAGGGAGGATACAAGGAGCTGACGGGTTTTAGGAGGTATAGAGTCTCGAAATCTTAGGAACTGTTTAAGGATAGCAATGGACTTTCGGGTGATTTGGGAAATGTGATTGTTCCAGGATAGGTGTTGATCAAAAATTACTCCCAGGTTTCTGACAGTGGTGTGGAAATGGATAGGTAGGCGGTTGAGGTAGAGTAAGGGATAATAAGGAAGGGAATTGAGAAGATACTTGGATCCGATGAGGATGGCCTGGGTTTTTTTAACATTCAGCCTCAAATCGTTGCGTACTGCCCATGCGTTGATACAATCTATATCTTCTTGTACCTTTCGGATAGACTCAAGCATCTCGGTAGGATGGAAGGATTGGTAAATTTGGAAGTCATCAGCATATAAGTGATATTGTGAATGATGAATGAAATCAGGAAGATCGTTAATATAGACAGAGAAAAGGATTGGTAAGAGTGAAGATCCCTGAGGAACACCACGTGTTAGTAAGAGGCGGGAGGAAGGAGGTTTATTGGGGATGATAACTGCTTGGGAGCGAAGAGACAGGAAGGATAGGAACCACTTTAAGATACTATTTGATAAGGAAAGATCTTGGAGTTTGGAAAGAAGGGTGTTATGATTAACTGAGTCGAAAGCTTTTGAAAAGTCGAATAGAACAAGAATAGTAATTTTCTGTTGGTCTATGGAGGATTGGAGATCTTGGGTGATTTTCAACAAGGCAGATTGCGTGGAATACAAAGATCGGAAGCCAGACTGGAGAGGGTTGAGGAGAGCTTTTTGCTCAAGGAAGTTATTAAGTTGGGAGTGGACAATTCTTTCAAGTGGTTTTGATAAGTTGGAGAGAATGGAGATAGATCTAAAGTCGGAAACTGTGGAGGGAACCGGAACTTTATTCCACGGGCGGACTATGGCTTTTTTCCAAGTTGTTGGGAAAATGGAATTTTGGAGGGAAAAATTATAGATATGTAAAAGGTAGGGAAAAATGGCAGGGAGACATAGTTTGATGATTTTCACAGGAATGTGATCAGGGCCAGAGTCATTAGTTCTAGACTTGAGAACTGAGGAGAGTAACTCTTCCTAATATTTGTGAAGTAGAAATTTTCAGGATCAAAGGATGTTTGTGGAGTGAAGCATGGGGGAGAGTGCGATATAGGAAGAGGATCGGCAAAATAGGAATTAAGTTCGTCAGGAGCAAACGGGTAATACGTTCAGGATTTGGAGTTTATTACGGATAGGTATTTAAGGATTTTCCATCTGGACTTGGAGTCGTTGGCTTGTGATAAGGTGATGTGGAAATATTGTGCCTTGGCTCGGCGTAAGGAAGATTGGGTGAGGTTACGTAGGGACTTAAAAGAGGAGTAGTCATCAGTGGCACGTGTTCGTCGAAAGCGTCTCCTGGCAGCATCTCTTCTCCTCATCAACTCTCTAATTTCGGTATTAATCCAAGGAGCCGCAGGACGTCTGAAGGTGGAGGTCTTTAGGGGTGCGTGGTGATTTAGGAAAATAGAGAGGTTCGAGGAAAGGCATTCCACCATTTTATCAATGGAGGAAAAGGTATAGATAGGCTTCAGAGATTGGGAAAGTGAATCGAAGAAAGCTTTTAGTTTTTCAGAGGTTAATGAGTCGAGGTCCCGCCAGGAAATTTGTTTGGGAATGAGCTTAGGGGTTGGAATATTATAGGAGATCTTGATAAGATCGTGACATGAAAGGAAGGGGACTGGATTCTGTAAGGAAGATAATAAGTTTTGGAAGGAATCTATTATAAAAAGGTCCAGCCATGTACTAGTAAACTGAGTTTCCATCAATAAGTAATCAGAGTAACCAATTTCCATCCTCTATAACCTTTCTAAACTTCTAGAAAGAATAGTTAAATCACAAACTTCTAATTTCCTTGAAAAGTCCAAACTACCCAAAATTCTCTGCAATCTGGTTTCCGAGCAGCCTTCTCCACACAATCCATTCTCTTCAAAATCACCAGTGACATTCATATTATATCGCTTTAGAAGATAAAAAGTTACCAGTACTGATACTCCTTGACTTCTGTATAGCTTTTAGTTCCCTGGACCATTCTATCCTTTTTACTAAATTTTTCCAACAGTGCTATTAGCTGGTATCAATCCTTCCTTTCCAACCAAGCTTAAGCAGTTTCCATTCCTAATCAATCCCTATCTTCTCACCTTACTCTGTCCTCAGGAATAGCCCAAGGCTCGAGTATTTCTCCTCTCCTTTTCAATTCATATATCAACAATCTTCCAAATTCAATTCGCTTCTCTTCCCATCAGTAGAGTAAAAATGCTAGAGCTAGTACGACGATTCCTCCATCTCCTCTACCACAAGCCTTAACCATTAGGCTACGCCCCTTTTACCTCGGTCTAGCCTAAGCTTTCGGGTCTCATGACCGTTAGACCCCGCCCTTTTTTACCCCTAACTATCTCTCTAACCTGTCTTTTTACCCCTCTAATAACCTCTCTAACAGTGTCCTCTATTCCTCCCTTACCCACTCCCACCCTGAGGTACCATTTTGTTTACGGTGAGCCACCATTTTGCTTACTATGATGTGGTTAATATCCACGCTTAACTGTCAAGTTTATCCCCTTCACCCATTGAAGGGCCAAGTAACCACTTTGCAGAGGCTAAGTATGCTCAACTGCTATTATGTTTTTCTGCAACTTCAGAAACTTTAGGCTTTGTCACGCACACATGTTAAAAATGCTAGGCCCGACCGCCATTTTGTTTTTATCACGTCACTAATTTGTTTTTATGCATCTTGAGAGGCTTAAAGCTTTGTTGAAGGGTCAGGTACCCACATTTTAGAAGCTGAATTTGCCCCACCGCCATTTTGTATTTTTAAGCCACTATTTTTTTTTGCCACTATTTTTTTCTGCCACTTTAAGGGTCAGGTATCCACTTTATAGTATATAACCTTTCCAACGGTTATATAGCTTTAACCAATCTGATGATGTGCCAGGAACTCACTCTATAGTCTGTACCCTTCTCAGCGGTTGTTAACCTTCACATTGCTTACCTGTTTTTGCAATATTCAAATGGTTACCCAATCTTTACATTTTTTTCGTGTTTTTGCAACCTTCCCAATGTTTATATGACCTACACAATGTTTAACTTTACATAAATGTAAGCAGGCTGGATAAAGTGTAAACAGATTGGATCATGCGTGAACAAGTTGGATGATGACCAGGTGTAATGTAAATATGAGGTTTGAACTTTTTATCATTTCATGATATCCGGATAGATGGTGTCACGACTTTGAACTTTTAATTCTCAATTTATTATTTTTAATCTTTGTATTGAGTAATCCTCTTTATCCTCTATTTTCAATCATCTCACTGAAACATAAACAAAACAACAACTTAATCACTACTTATCTTTGATCTCTGATAGTATAAACAAGGGGCTTTGAAATTTTATTCTTTTAAGCATAAACAATGATACTGAATTTCTTAATCCTTTCACTGAAAATTAAACAAAGACAGCTTTCGCAATAATCCCCTACTCTTAATCCTTTCTTTAAAACAATGGACTTTGAACATAAAGCATATATAGGAACATTTTTCGGAGCTCTTCCTCATTCTCTTATCGGTCGAGCTAGGTTATACATCTTCTCAGGAAACGTGCGAGTTAATTTGTTTTGGTACAATTTATTAAATTTGGGCTTATACAGTAGTTTTATACCTTTATTCTATATTATTTTTCAAATTTTTTCTTTGTTTAATATTTTTTGTTATAATTTTTATACTGTCAATCAATTTTAAATTTGTCTCTTATTTAATATTATTATCGTTACAATTTTTGTTAATTTATTTAAAATTTCCATTTGTATTTTATAAATTTAAATTATACTTTTCTTCATTAAATAAGTGTATTACAACAGAGATTTTAGAAAAAAGATTGACAAACTCTGTAATGAAAGTTCATGTTTTACTATCCTGCCACGACGTACACGTGTTTCCTGTAGTAATATTTTTAATTCTGAAATGCAGTGCAGAAAGCATGTACGCAGCTGTCAATCAGGAACAACGAAATGACGCTAGGCTGTTTGAGGCGGCTATAGGGTCTTTATTTTAGATCAAAATATCATTCGGTGAATTCCGCAAGGTCTTTTTCCTCCCAGGCTTTGAACCATTTGATGTAGTGAAATTTCACTGCAATCAGACAGACGATCTGTATCGATTGATTATAGAATATATGGTGGAATAAGACGCTCCCATAAAATTTAATTTGATTTAGAAGACCACGTGAGAAAACATCAAAGAAGAGACGTGAATCGTGCCTTCAAAAACCAAAAATAAAGCTATCTACGACACCTCTTTCATCTTATGTCTACTCGAAAATTGCTACCGAGATGAAAGTTATGGCGATGAAGATGAACAGCTGGTTCCTTCAAATTCTTGACGGCCTTTTCTTGTCAATCGATCAATACCTCTAGGGGTCTCCAGATATATTACGCTTCCGCCAAAAATAGCCGCTAAAAAAGCGATTATAAATGTTCAAAATAATGACGAGTAGTGTTTCAAATATGCCATACTATCACACATCATTGATGGTGGTAATCCAGAACGAGTGAGTAAATAAAAACACTTACATCATGGATATAATTTTGACTACATTTTCTCCCCCAGTCCTTGCCAAGAGGTGAAAACATCTGAGCGACACAACAACAGCAGTGCCATTGGAGAGTTTTTTTTTTCTATCTGTTTATCTATCTAAATATACCTTTATTCATTACAAAAGATTGATTATTGAAAAGGTTGAGAAATAAATGGTGTTTAAATGAAATCAAAGAAGAGGTTTTATGATTGGTAAAGGATAATGATTTCCAAAACGAAGTAGAATAGAATTGAAAGAAAATTTTATTCTGGGATGAAGTCCCCTAAGAATAAATATGTTGTACAAACAAAAAAATCATCAAGATATTGGATACAGCCCCTCCTTTTGCGATGTTCTGGGGCATCGACATGCCACCTTATGTTCAGCGTCTTCATTTATTTCCTGATGCTGTTATTCTCGAATTCCCTACTACCATCCGATGATATCCTTTCTAGTATCACACAATACTGGAACCATGTCCTTAAGGCCTCTATTACCGCTGCGAATGACTGGTCCTGAACTGCGTATGCCATCGCGGCTTTACTAAAGATATCGATTACCGTAACCCATTCCTGCCTTTTCCACGTAAACGTATCTATTTGTAAGTCCGTCAACGGTGCTGTTGGCGTCAGGGTCTCTTCCTGTTTTGTTTTCGGTGGGTGGCATGACATATCTCGCAGCTCCCGACCACGTCTTCTATTGTCTTCTTCATCCCCCACCAGAAGTATTTTCTCTTCCGTGCTTCACGTCTCATTCACTCCCCTGTGGTTGGCATTGTCTTGGTGGTACGCGACGGTTACACCTTGTTGTTGCTCCGGTTCACGCACCGTTTCCATCATCAATTGTTCCATCAAGAACGGAGATTCTGGTTTTCCATGTAATCTGCCTGCTATCGTTGATGATTTCACCTCTTTCCTCCATTTTTCTTGCCCTTTCTTCCTCCAAATTGTCGCTCCCTTGTGACTCGGTGTCTTCCTCTCCGCCTAGAAAAAGACTAGTTCTCTCTCACCCTCCGGTGTCCACTCGCTTATAATTTGTCTCAAACCCTCGAATGTCCCACCCTTTCTTCCTCCACCACCTTTAGTACATTTACTTGCAAAGCCCTCGATAGCCAGTGCGCCACGACATTTTTTCTGTTATAATATGATACATAGTCAGTGTCCCTACTTGAGCAGACGCCGGGTATCGAACCGAGGAGAACCCATGGAGATAAACAATGAAGAATGAGAGGAGTGCAGGAGGAGAGGCAACCATGCGGTAATAAGCAACATAGAAGGTGAGTGCAATGGTTTACCTATTATTAGAGTCGCGAGTGCAATGGTTTACCTATTATTAGAGTCGCGAGTGGAATCCGGTTTTTAGTAGATATGTGTAGTTCTAATACCATAGTGTGTAGAGAGGTAATAAGGCGGTTACACAAAGGAAAGAGGAATCCACAATTACAGATATGCGGGAGTAAGTTAATCACATTAGGGGGCAGTACGGAGTAGAAGAGGAAGTGGGGATAGATATGAGTAGATGGATGGGCAGGAGATAGGAGTTGCTGGTACACGTATAGAAAAGATGGCTCGGGAATACGAAGGAATCATAGGATGTGATCTGTTAAGAAAAACAGAGGCGAAGATACGGAATAGGGACGGACGGTGGGGCATTAAAATAGGACGAAAAAATTACAAGTCCAAAGGGTTACGGAGCATACCCTACCATTAAATAAAGATGTATCCTAGAGACCAATGCAAAACAGCATTTTCGTTTTAAATGGGGCATTTTGAACTCACGTGGATGCCGTTCGGGCTGAAGAACGCGAGTAGAGGAGAAACAGGGGAGCTGGGCCACTTTTTTGAGCAGCCAATCAGAAGCCAGCATTTGGTCACGTGACCTATGGCGGGAATTTTGAATTTGAATTTTTGCCTCGACCTAACCTTAACTGCCACGTGGTCTTGCCTCGACCCTACCTTAACCACCACGTGGTCTCACCTCGACCTAACCTTAACTATTAGGCCACACCCCTTTTTGGTCACGTGACCCTTATGCCCGCCCCTTTTTAGTCACGTGATCCAGTCACGTGACCCGCGGAACCTCCTGGTCTACGCTCCGCCCGCATATTTTAGTCACGTGATTCAGTCACGTGACCCATGGAACCTCCTGACCTATGCTCCGCCCACAAGATTTACCCCCTCCACCCATTGAAGGGTTAGGTACCCACGTTATAGAACATGAGTGTGCCCGACCTCCATTTTGGTTTTTTTTTTACACCGCCATTTTGTTTTTCTACTGTTTGAGAGACTTGAGGTTTTGTTGAAGGATCAGGAACCCACCTTATACAGCATTAGTGTACCCGGCCGCCATTTTGTTTTTCTACTGTTTGAGAGACTTGAGGTTTTGTTGAAGGATCAGGTACCCACCTTATAGAGCATGAGTGTACCCGGCCGCCATTTTGGTTTTTTTATACACCGCCATTTTGGTTTTCTACCGTTTGAGAGACTTGAGGTTTTGTTATAGGGTCAGGTACCCACTTTATAGTCTGTAGCCTTCCCAACGGTTATATAATCATAACCTATACGACGAAGGGTCGGGTACTCACTTTATAGTCTGTAACCTCCCCAGCGGTTATATAATCATAACCTATACGATGAAGGGTCAGGTACCCACTTTATAGTCTGTAACCTCCCCAGCGGTTATATAATCATAACCTATACGATGAAGGGTCAGGTATCCACTTTATTGTCTGTAACCTTCTTAAAGGTTACATAACCTTTACATCGTTTTCGTGTTTTTGCAACCTTCTCAATGTTTACATAACCTTTACAATATGTAGCTGTATCAACATGTAAGCAGGTTGCATCTTGTATAGACAAGTTGGATGATGCCTAGGTGAAATACAAATATGGACCTTGAACTGTTTATCTCTAACATATAAATAAATAGCATAGTTCCTTAATCCTATAACTGCTTTTGGACTTTGACTTGTTTATCTCTAAAACATAAATAAATGGTAGGGCTTCCTAATATTTGAATAGATTTTGGACTTTGAGCTGGTAATACTCTATCTTTACTTATCTCGCTGAAACATAAACAAAACAACTTTTCAATGTACTACGTATTTTTAATAGTTGATAGTATAAATAATAGTCTTATAAGGATTAACTCGTCAATGTTCTACGTATTTTTATTCTCCGATAGTTAAATAATGGTCTTAAAAGGATTAACTTTTAATCCATTAAGTTTCTATCGAACTTTTAATCTCTAAAATATATTAACAAATCGAAACGATGGTATCACGCTGGCCAAAGAGGTTGCACCTTTTCATAGCTTTGAAATATTTTCAAAGTACACGAGTCGGTATTAATAACTGCGAACATGTCGCAGTAAATTTTAATTAATTAATACTATTTCTTAATCCCTTAAGAGCTTTTGGACTTTGAGCTGTTAATAACAAAACATAAAGAATGATTTAGGACTTCCGCTAAAAAGTAAACAAATTTAGCTTTCGCAATAATGCTCTATCTCTTAATCCTTCCTTTAAAAGTAAACAATGGGCTTTGAACTATTAATCCTCTATCATTACTCATCTCGCTGAAACATAAACAAAACAACTTTTTAATCTTATGTGTATTTTTATTTTCTCATAGTATAAACTATTAAAATGCCGTAAAAGAATTAAATATTAAATCCTTAAAGTTTTTTTATCATTTACAAACAATGATAAAGAGCCTTTTAATCATTTCATAATATCTGGATAGATGACGTCATTATTATTAGCTAAAGTTTTGTACCTTTTTCAGTTCTCAATGTTTACATTTTATGCAATTTTTCCAAATTTTTACCTTTACCTATCTATTTCTTTTTTAAATTTTCTATAACCTCCTCAATGTTTATACATTGTCTGTCCGCTAGGGCGCAGCACCTTACTCCAGTAGGGGATTTTCCTGGCTAGTTTACATAATGTTCTCAATGTCTATGATTTATGCAACCTTCCCAATGTTTACATTTACCTATCTATTTGTTTACGTTTTCTATAACCTTCCCAATATTTAAATTTTATGTAAATATAGTCTTCTCAACTGATTTTTTGCCTTTCCTAAATTGTTTTTCCCCTTTTCTGAACTTGATTTAATTATAATTAACTACCCTGGTTCCTAATTGCACTCGTATCAGACCTTGCGATATCATCGGCTCCTTTCGGCTACTCTCGGATACCCTCGGAGCAGAGCGGCCGGGCCCCGATCATTGTCCTCGGTGACGCTCGTTCGTCCTCGTTTTTCCTCGGGCCCCCACCTCGATCTCCCTAATCTGCCTTAGGATGCTCCCGATTCGAGAATAACCGAACTCCTCCGGCCTCATATGATCATCCAGAATCACTAGGAAAAATTTGAAAAAATATCCTCTTCTCACCTGGACTTCTTCTCCTACGGTTCCAACCATTCATTTTACTCAGCACGTAGAGGTCACTCGTCTGCGTACCCCTTGATCAACTATAAATATTTACATTTTTCATAACTTGAAGTCCCATAATTTTAGTGTTTTTTTTGTAATTTTAGCGGTTTTTATTGATTTTAGTCATTTCTTTTCAGCTTCTAATGGCAAAATACACTCCGGCAATAATATTATGCTTAATGTTTAACCGAATCCATCATTTTCTTTCAATTCATTGATAATATTTTTTGAGTAGATCTTTTACTGCTTTACTGGTCTTTTACCTCTAATTTTTAACATAGCTTTATATTTTTTAGTATATTTTAACCAATTTTAGATATTATTTTTTGTTTTTATAATTGATTTTACATGTTACTTTATTGATTTTAGTCAATTTTAATGATTTTAGAAATAAAATAAAACGTTTTATTAGCAAATATTTGTATGTAAATCTGTTTTGAGATGATTTATTATCTAGAGTTGATATTATTTGAGAATGTTGATGTAAGATGTGCTATATTTGGTCCCCATTTGTATGATATTATATTGTTGTTGTTTTTTTTCAATCCTAATGATGCCCGAATTAGCGAAACGTTGACTGATCAGATATTTTCTGCTGTTTATCAAAACTTTATTCAGGATTCTTCCAGAAATATACTGATAATTTAGAAATATTCATATTAACCCTTCTCCATACTCGCTTCATAATTCAAATTATTTGATTTCTTTCATGAAATAATAACTATTTATTAGATATTTCTATATCGTCTCCGGGTCAAAATGTGTTGTTTTGTGCAGGTGACTGTCAATATTAGAATGTTTAGCATGATCGGATTATAGATAATACTAAAATTAACTCATATGAGCACAATCGTGGTAGTTATAGCACAATTATGACCACACTTTTTCCCAAAAATACCAAAAGTTCGCCTATGAGGCACCACTGTCAGTACTTGTTTCCTCATCGAAGTTTGTTTATCGATTAATCAACAATCAGTTCAATCAATTTTGACGAGTCCATCTTGCTTTTGCACACTAACTTTCTGTTGGACGGAACATTTATGGACTTCACCAGGATGAGAACCATTGTTAAGAGGTGTTTCATAGCACCCTAGGATTTTAAAATGAGTAGCCGATAGAGGGAAAATGAGTTAGTTCGAGCACAATGCTGATCACACTTTCTACCAAGAATAGCATCAGGTCTCGTCTATAAGACATTTTTTCCCAGTTACTTTCGCCTTGCCGAGGTGTGTTTATTGGTAAACACAGCAATCACATACTAGATTTTATTTGTTTTTATTAGATTGATATTTATTTTTTTATTAAGAGGCGGAAGCTGGACCTCATTAAGACTCCAATATCTTTTGGTAATCAACTCCAATCAATCTAAAATGTTAAATATTTCCTCGAAAAAACATAAATTAAACGGAAGGCATTAGATCCGTCCTCATTTCATAATTCAAATTGTTTGATATCTTTCATGAAATGATAACTATTTATTAGATATTTCTATATCGTCTCCGGATCAAAATGGCTTGTTTTGTGTGGGTGGCTGTAAATATTAGAATGTTTACCATCATCAAATGACAGATAATATTAACAGTGACTAATATGAACAAAATCGTGGTAGTTAGATTCTGATCACAGTTTCCTCCAAAAATACCATAAGTTCGTCTGTGAGGCACCTCTACTAGTACCTGTTGTTCCCTCATCGAAGTTTGTTTATCAATAAATCAACAATCAGTTCAATCAATTTTAACCACTCCATCTTGCTTTAAGACTCCAATATCTTTTGGTAATCGACTCGAATAAACTCATAATATTAAATATTACCCCGAAAAGACAGAAATTTAACAGAAGGCATTAGTCACTTTCTGAAAAGTTATACGAGCTGCGGACATTACATGTGACTATAATCCAAGAGTCATGCCCTGGATAAATTCTACTGTCATAATATTAATCATGGATGGATGACCTTAGTAGTTGAGCTCCTCTAAATACTACACTCTTAATACGAATATAAAATTTTTAATCCAATTTATCACTTTTGCAGGGGAAGTACTGCAGTATATCGATGATTATTAAAACTATCAACACAACTGCATGCGAATCTGCTGACCTCTATTGTCTGTTTTAAGAGCTATTATTCAGCTTTCATGTCACACGAGGGGGTGTAGATCGGTATGTTCAAGGTATGGCTTGAGGTAGTGATGGAGGGTAACGGATGATCAGGAATGTGGTATAGGATGATTTAGTTGAGATGGTTTGATGGTTTGAGATGGTTACCTTGAACATACTTGAACATACTCCAACCTTGTCAGACATGGTTGGAGATTATTTTAAACCATCTCCAACCATGTCTGACCACCCCAAACCACTCTTAACCATCTCAAACCATCTCTGACCATCCCATACCATCGCTAACCATCTCAAACCATGTCTGAACATCCCTAAATCATCCTATACCACATTCCTGATCATCCGTTACCCTCCATCACTACCTCAAGCCATACCTTGAACATACCGATCTACACCCCCTCGTGTGACATGAAAGCTGAATAATAGCTCTTAAAACAGACAATAGAGGTCAGCAGATTCGCATGCAGTTGTGTTGATAGTTTTAATAATCATCGATATACTGCAGTACTTCCCCTGCAAAAGTGATAAATTGGATTAAAAATTTTATATTCGTATTAAGAGTGTAGTATTTAGAGGAGCTCAACTACTAAGGTCATCCATCCATGATTAATATTATGACAGTAGAATTTATCCAGGGCATGACTCTTGGATTATAGTCACATGTAATGTCCGCAGCTCGTATAACTTTTCAGAAAGTGACTAATGCCTTCTGTTAAATTTCTGTCTTTTCGGGGTAATATTTAATATTATGAGTTTATTCGAGTCGATTACCAAAAGATATTGGAGTCTTAAAGCAAGATGGAGTGGTTAAAATTGATTGAACTGATTGTTGATTTATTGATAAACAAACTTCGATGAGGGAACAACAGGTACTAGTAGAGGTGCCTCACAGACGAACTTATGGTATTTTTGGAGGAAACTGTGATCAGAATCTAACTACCACGATTTTGTTCATATTAGTCACTGTTAATATTATCTGTCATTTGATGATGGTAAACATTCTAATATTTACAGCCACCCACACAAAACAAGCCATTTTGATCCGGAGACGATATAGAAATATCTAATAAATAGTTATCATTTCATGAAAGATATCAAACAATTTGAATTATGAAATGAGGACGGATCTAATGCCTTCCGTTTAATTTATGTTTTTTCGAGGAAATATTTAACATTTTAGATTGATTGGAGTTGATTACCAAAAGATATTGGAGTCTTAATGAGGTCCAGCTTCCGCCTCTTAATAAAAAAATAAATATCAATCTAATAAAAACAAATAAAATCTAGTATGTGATTGCTGTGTTTACCAATAAACACACCTCGGCAAGGCGAAAGTAACTGGGAAAAAATGTCTTATAGACGAGACCTGATGCTATTCTTGGTAGAAAGTGTGATCAGCATTGTGCTCGAACTAACTCATTTTCCCTCTATCGGCTACTCATTTTAAAATCCTAGGGTGCTATGAAACACCTCTTAACAATGGTTCTCATCCTGGTGAAGTCCATAAATGTTCCGTCCAACAGAAAGTTAGTGTGCAAAAGCAAGATGGACTCGTCAAAATTGATTGAACTGATTGTTGATTAATCGATAAACAAACTTCGATGAGGAAACAAGTACTGACAGTGGTGCCTCATAGGCGAACTTTTGGTATTTTTGGGAAAAAGTGTGGTCATAATTGTGCTATAACTACCACGATTGTGCTCATATGAGTTAATTTTAGTATTATCTATAATCCGATCATGCTAAACATTCTAATATTGACAGTCACCTGCACAAAACAACACATTTTGACCCGGAGACGATATAGAAATATCTAATAAATAGTTATTATTTCATGAAAGAAATCAAATAATTTGAATTATGAAGCGAGTATGGAGAAGGGTTAATATGAATATTTCTAAATTATCAGTATATTTCTGGAAGAATCCTGAATAAAGTTTTGATAAACAGCAGAAAATATCTGATCAGTCAACGTTTCGCTAATTCGGGCATCATTAGGATTGAAAAAAAAAAACAACAATATAATATCATACAAATGGGGACCAAATATAGCACATCTTACATCAACATTCTCAAATAATATCAACTCTAGATAATAAATCATCTCAAAACAGATTTACATACAAATATTTGCTAATAAAACGTTTTATTTTATTTCTAAAATCATTAAAATTGACTAAAATCAATAAAGTAACATGTAAAATCAATTATAAAAACAAAAAATAATATCTAAAATTGGTTAAAATATACTAAAAAATATAAAGCTATGTTAAAAATTAGAGGTAAAAGACCAGTAAAGCAGTAAAAGATCTACTCAAAAAATATTATCAATGAATTGAAAGAAAATGATGGATTCGGTTAAACATTAAGCATAATATTATTGCCGGAGTGTATTTTGCCATTAGAAGCTGAAAAGAAATGACTAAAATCAATAAAAACCGCTAAAATTACAAAAAAAACACTAAAATTATGGGACTTCAAGTTATGAAAAATGTAAATATTTATAGTTGATCAAGGGGTACGCAGACGAGTGACCTCTACGTGCTGAGTAAAATGAATGGTTGGAACCGTAGGAGAAGAAGTCCAGGTGAGAAGAGGATATTTTTTCAAATTTTTCCTAGTGATTCTGGATGATCATATGAGGCCGGAGGAGTTCGGTTATTCTCGAATCGGGAGCATCCTAAGGCAGATTAGGGAGATCGAGGTGGGGGCCCGAGGAAAAACGAGGACGAACGAGCGTCACCGAGGACAATGATCGGGGCCCGGCCGCTCTGCTCCGAGGGTATCCGAGAGTAGCCGAAAGGAGCCGATGATATCGCAAGGTCTGATACGAGTGCAATTAGGAACCAGGGTAGTTAATTATAATTAAATCAAGTTCAGAAAAGGGGAAAAACAATTTAGGAAAGGCAAAAAATCAGTTGAGAAGACTATATTTACATAAAATTTAAATATTGGGAAGGTTATAGAAAACGTAAACAAATAGATAGGTAAATGTAAACATTGGGAAGGTTGCATAAATCATAGACATTGAGAACATTATGTAAACTAGCCAGGAAAATCCCCTACTGGAGTAAGGTGCTGCGCCCTAGCGGACAGACAATGTATAAACATTGAGGAGGTTATAGAAAATTTAAAAAAGAAATAGATAGGTAAAGGTAAAAATTTGGAAAAATTGCATAAAATGTAAACATTGAGAACTGAAAAAGGTACAAAACTTTAGCTAATAATAATGACGTCATCTATCCAGATATTATGAAATGATTAAAAGGCTCTTTATCATTGTTTGTAAATGATAAAAAAACTTTAAGGATTTAATATTTAATTCTTTTACGGCATTTTAATAGTTTATACTATGAGAAAATAAAAATACACATAAGATTAAAAAGTTGTTTTGTTTATGTTTCAGCGAGATGAGTAATGATAGAGGATTAATAGTTCAAAGCCCATTGTTTACTTTTAAAGGAAGGATTAAGAGATTGAGCATTATTGCGAAAGCTAAATTTGTTTACTTTTTAGCGGAAGTCCTAAATCATTCTTTATGTTTTGTTATTAACAGCTCAAAGTCCAAAAGCTCTTAAGGGATTAAGAAATAGTATTAATTAATTAAAATTTACTGCGACATGTTCGCAGTTATTAATACCGACTCGTGTACTTTGAAAATATTTCAAAGCTATGAAAAGGTGCAACCTCTTTGGCCAGCGTGATACCATCGTTTCGATTTGTTAATATATTTTAGAGATTAAAAGTTCGATAGAAACTTAATGGATTAAAAGTTAACCTTTTTAAGACCATTATTTAACTATCGGAGAATAAAAATACGTAGAACATTGACGAGTTAATCCTTATAAGACTATTATTTATACTATCAACTATTAAAAATACGTAGTACATTGAAAAGTTGTTTTGTTTATGTTTCAGCGAGATAAGTAAAGATAGAGTATTACCAGCTCAAAGTCCAAAATCTATTCAAATATTAGGAAGCCCTACCATTTATTTATGTTTTAGAGATAAACAAGTCAAAGTCCAAAAGCAGTTATAGGATTAAGGAACTATGCTATTTATTTATATGTTAGAGATAAACAGTTCAAGGTCCATATTTGTATTTCACCTAGGCATCATCCAACTTGTCTATACAAGATGCAACCTGCTTACATGTTGATACAGCTACATATTGTAAAGGTTATGTAAACATTGAGAAGGTTGCAAAAACACGAAAACGATGTAAAGGTTATGTAACCTTTAAGAAGGTTACAGACAATAAAGTGGATACCTGACCCTTCATCGTATAGGTTATGATTATATAACCGCTGGGGAGGTTACAGACTATAAAGTGAGTACCCGACCCTTCGTCGTATAGGTTATGATTATATAACCGTTGGGAAGGCTACAGACTATAAAGTGGGTACCTGACCCTATAACAAAACCTCAAGTCTCTCAAACGGTAGAAAAACAAAATGGCGGCCGGGTACACTCATGCTCTATAAGGTGGGTACCTGATCCTTCAACAAAACCTCAAGTCTCTCAAACGGTAGAAAAACAAAATGGCGGTGTATAAAAAAACCAAAATGGAGGTCGGGCACACTCATGCTCTATAACGTGGGTACCTAACCCTTCAATGGGTGGAGGGTGTAAATCTTGTGGGCGGAGCATAGCTCAGGAGGTTCCATGGGTCACGTGACTAGATCACGTGACTAAAATATGCGGGTGGAGCGTAGACCAGGAGGTTCCGCGGGTCACGTGACTGGATCACGTGACTAAAAAGGGGCGGGGTATAAAGGTCACGTGACCAAAAAGGGGCGTGGCCTAATAGTTAAGGTTAGGTCGAGGTGAGACCACGTGGTGGTTAAGGTAGGGTCGAGGCAAGACCACGTGGCAGTTAAGGTTAGGTCGAGGAAAAAATTCATATTCAAATTTCCCGCCATAGGTCACGTGACCAAATGCTGGCTTCTGATTGGCTGCTCAAAAAAGTGGCCCAGCTCCCCTGTTTCTCCTCTACTAACGCGTACATGGCGTTTCAGAAGTTCTTGGGAGGTTTGGATGAAACATTCTGCCAAATATACATGGATGACCTGTTTATATTCAGCAAAAATGAGACCCAACGCAAGAAGCATTTACGGAGCATCTTCCATAAGCTGCAACAATTTGGGCTGAAATAATCCAAGGAAAAATAGGCCCTGGGGAGGGGTGAAATTAACTTTTTAGGGCACACGATATCAAGTGAAGGAGTGAAACCGGAGGCTCGAAAGGTGGTGGCAATAACTAATAAGATGGCAACCCTGAGTGATGTCAAAAACATTAAGAAGCTATTAGAAACCTTGAACTATTATCGGCGCTTCGTCACCGAGATGGCAAGATATTGGTGTCATTAAAGAACTTATTGAAAAAAAATTGACAATAACCCCCAAGATAGAGAACAATATTCGGCAATGCAAGGTATATCTACAGATAGAACCAATACTGGCGTTTCTTGACTTTAAGAAAAAGTTTACCATTACCACAGATGCAAGCGAGTATGCAGTGGAAGCGGTATTATCACAGGAAGAGAACGAAAGGGATCGTCCGATGACGTATGCGAGTAGGAGGTTCACGAAAACAGAAGTGAAATACAGTGCGCTGGAACGCGCATTGCTGGGCATCATAAGGGCGGTGGGACACTTTAGACCATACGTGTTTGGGCGAAAATTCAGGATTCAAACAGACCATCGACCGCTAATGTGGATTGGAAAACTGAAGGAGTCTTCGTCAAGGATAACTAGAGGGAAAGAACTCCTCAGCCAGTATAACTTCGACACAGCATACAATGATATAATATCTTTTTTATTTACAATTTTTTTATGTGATTACTATTTAAAACAAATGATGAATAAAATAATCAACATTTAAGAGCTGTATGCCCTAAATATTATCTGGATTTAGAAAACAATGTTTTGAACGATTTTTCACTAATTAAATTAAAACTACTCTGTACTAATAAAATACTATAAATCGGCCTGGAATTATAGAGATAGATTAGTAAGAGAATTTAACTATATTTGATGTATTGATTTATATAAATAAATAAGCAAATCAATAATGTTTGTCATATAAGGTAGTTGTGTGTGTGTGTGTATTGAATATAGAAGTACATATTTGATTTAATTATATTTATGAATGAATTGTACAATTTATTAGTATAGAATATTAAAAAAGATGGAATTTATTTTATAAAATACTACAAAACTTGTTTTAAGAACTTTTATAGATGTAAAAATCTGATTTGGACAACACATGACTTCCTAGTACGGCTATTAAACTGTAAATAGGCGGTTCAAAATGTGATCCTGAATCACTATTTGGTTACTAGATTCCGAAGATAGAAGTATCTCAAAAACAACGCCTGTTGGCCTTATTGCCAAATAAGCATTAAGCCTTGCCAATTAAGCCTTACTTGTGCCGGTGTCATGAGTTGTAATTCTGGATGTGTTTTTTAATTGTACTATGTGTATTATATATATCGTGTATTATGCTTATTTATTTGTATTATTGTCTAAAACTTTTATTTGACACATGTATTTCTAAAATTGATTAAGAATCATTTAAAATCTATTATAAAATTTATAAATAGTCTATTATGAACTTCAAGTACAGTACCACTTCTCGTTATTCAATTTTAACAAACATCAATTATGTTATTGGTATTGACATGAAAGTCTTATATACTAAATTTGAGAATTTTTAATATCATTTTTGATGAAAGTCTATTATGACCTTCAAAGCACCATTTCCGGTTGGTTAATTTTAACCAAAATCTAGTTTATTGTCTATATTAATATATAAGCCTTATATACCTAATTTTAGAAACTTTGAATTTAATTTTAATATGATTTTTCACGGAAATCACGGAAAATATTATGGCCTTAAAGTAATGAACCGCTTCCGGTGATCATGTCATAACTAAAAAGAGAGGTGCATAACTATATGTTACAATAACCCCATAAAACTTGGTGAAGACCCGATCCAGAACACGCTGGAAGAGTGGTGTCTTCATAGACATAAGGCAGGCAGGGATAAGCTCAGTACATGCTGCGGATAGGGAAGTATGGGGCAAAATGATTGAGCAGATCAAGGACCACTTCATGCGTCTGGCGCGCCATTAAAGAAGATGAAGAATCTTATAACCAAAAATTTAGTTCCTTTACTAGCGTACAAGGAAGTAAACAAAAACAAATAGTTACTATGAATTAACAATAACTATAAGTAATATAAAAATAAACTGGTAATGACAATTTACCCTGGCTGACGGTCGTAATGACCAATGCTCTAATAATGTTCTTAATATATTGTAAAGCACTGCGTTATTATTTGTTATTATTACAAGCAGGTGCCAACTTAAACTCGTGGGATAAAAAGATGGGTAGAATTTATTTAATTTAAGTATAGTGTTTTAAGGTGGCAGGACGACACAATTAAATGCTATAATGCCTCGTTATTCACATCCCCTAATGACAAGTGATTTGTTATTATAAAGTTACAATAATGCATTTTAATGCAGTAAATGAACTCTTAAATGTTATATAATATGCATTTGTACCTTAAAATAACCTAAGTGCTAATTATATCTACTCATTTTTTACTCGAACAAGTTTTGTTTTAACTTTTCTTCATAATCTTACTAATTCGTTAATTTTGATACTATTATAATTTTGGAAAAGTTGTTTTTTCGTATAAAATTGATTTATAAAATAATCGGCTATCCACTGCACATTTAATGACTAGTTGATATTTGAAGAGATGTGCTAAAAACAAAATAGATATAAGGTGAAATACTACATTTTTATCTGTATTGCTATTCGAGGAAGAACAATCATCAGTAAACAACAAGCGGTCTTACTGAATTTTATTCATTTTTTAAAACAATATTTCAGGTATCTGATTTTAAATTAGTTACCACAATAACAATGAAGAACTAACAGATTTTGAAATTACAGTTTTGCCAAATATTTGCTACATCTGTTAACATAATAATAATTTATTTTTCTATCAAAGCACTTAGGAAGTCTAATTGTTAGCTGCTAATTGTTAAATAATAATTTCACTTTTTTCTGATTGAAATAAATACAAAAATTACCACAATCACAAAAATAATCATGAGAAATGTATTTTTCATTTATATAATTACTGTTTTTCGTTTCTAAAATCATTACATTATTCAGGGTAATTCAGAACACTCATTGGAGAAAACTGTTTAATAATTTGTTTTTCAATCTGCTGGCCTCTTCCAAAACAGTGGCGAGGCGATTCCTCAGGAAATTTCATCCTTTTTTTCTGTACATTTTAGTACGCAGTCAGACCCGAGGGTGCCTTGGGTATCAAGGCTACCTCAGAAATGTTATTCCAAGTGTATAATTTTAACCTCTACAAGTGCTCTTCGATGTTAAGGAAATTGAAATAACTTATAGGTATGCCAGTGATTATCATGGCGATTTTTTAAATGCCCTTATTTTATATCAAATAAACTTTTCCTAAAATATCGTAAAAAAAATAAATAAATATTTCAGGAATGAATTTTATAATTACTGGAAAATTTAAAATGAGAATGGGTTAATAAACATTATGCTTTCTTAATCATGTCGGGTAAGCTGCTACTACTGATAACTGCTTTCAATACAATACCTCCTGATTTTCGTGTGTCAAAGCAAATCGAATCTATTTATAAAATTAGAGAACAAATTGGATGGAATTTTACGTGAATTAAATAAACCGGATAATTTATAATAACACGTGAATAATATTGAATAGAATTTGAAAGAAGATTTAAAATCAGTTAAAAGACACACTAAAAATAAAAGAAGAGATGGAATTTCATAAATTAAGAAATGATAAATAAAAATGCAAATACAATACTTTAATATTCGGGATAAAGGGAAAAACTTATCGATATATTTGAAGTGAAATAGAAAACAAATTTAAACAAATGAATCTGCTCCCCTGTATCAAATTACAAACGAATTTGGCACACATAGGAGGCAAGACCCCCTCTGTCGTGTACCCCCTCCCAACCATCTATTTAAATTTCACATCGTTGTGTTCCTTGTGACTAGTGATTAAAAAAAAAAAAGACAATGTTCTCTGAAAAAAAATTGGCCGCACAGTGCCAAAATGGTGTCCCAAAGATGGCGAACTAACGAATTTGACTTTAGTTTTATAGTCACTGTCATTCAGCATTTGGCTTAGTTTCGCCATAATTGACTTTTTTTTTTAAAAAAGCTGAATATTCAGAGAATCATAAGACAGAATAATAATAAAATATAATTGGCTCAAACACTAAAAAACACCAGTAAATGAAATTTTCAAGCCATTTCCATGAAAGTTGAAATTTCAAGAGCAGTTGCAATCAAATGGCAAACAATAACGAAAAAGTCTTCAATTACCACCAGCACCATATATATATATATATATATATATATATATATATATATATATATATATATATATATATATATATATATATATATATATATAGGGGTCGGGGTGGCCGAGCGGGTTAACGCACTTACTCACAAACCCAAAGGTTGTGAGTTCGAATCCCGGCACCGGCATGAATTTAATTCAATTAAATTAAATAATTCAAGCAATTTATGTGCCGGGCGTAGGAGTGACGAACCTACCCCGTGTACCTAAATTGAGAATCGCGGTATGGTCTTCGAGGACATAAAATGGCCACCCGGAGGTTCGATCCATGGACGGTCTGCTTCAGGGAAAACAATATAGGTCCCCGTGCTGACTCCGAACAGCCATAATCCGTGGATCTTGGCCGGTTTGTCACTGTCCTTGAACCCAAGTGAGTCGGAGGGAAGAACACTGCCGAATTGGCCCCAAAGGGACCGGCTATGGAGGTATGAATTCATAATACGGCATAATACGTTCAAAGATCTCCATG
Organism: Rhaphigaster nebulosa; assembly: GCA_948150685.1. NCBI lineage: Eukaryota > Metazoa > Arthropoda > Insecta > Hemiptera > Pentatomidae > Rhaphigaster > Rhaphigaster nebulosa. The sequence goes on from OX411307.1 coordinate 176,588,003, forward strand.
GTCTATAGTGCCAACCGAAAATATATATATATATATATATATATATATATATATATATATATATATATATATATATATATATATATATATATATGTAAGTTCTATTTTCGTATTTATCTTTGTAGAAAAATTCACCAGTTTAAATCATGCAACTGAAATTTTTATTAAACAAAAACAACATTAATAATAATAATAATAACAACAAGAAGTTTAAAAAGATAATGAAATACAAATAAAACAATATTAATACCTGAAATAAACTGAATTTTAAGACTCTTCTTTTCTACACTAAGTATTACAATTTTTGAATAGCCTACCAAGCAAATCATATGTTAAAACAAAAACATTAATCTAACACCTGACAGTTAATCTAACACCTGACAGTTTATCTAACACACTGACAGTGTTATATCCCCCCGCCTTAAGCATTTATTTTTTTTCTACTAGAACAAAAATAAAAAATAGCATCAGGATGATAACATGAAACAAAGATAATAATTATTTACTTAACAAGCACCAACTTATTTTTGTGAACTATGTTTGACATAACCTTTTTCTTATTTGAATCTAATTTGTACATAAGAGGGGAAAGTTTATCTACAATCTTAAATAGTCCACTCCTAACTTCTTCCAACTTGTCTCTATTTAATTTATTACCATTATCAACAAAAACTACGTCTCCAACATTTAACTCCGTCGATTTCTTATTCATATCTGTGCGTTGTTTGTTTTTCTGAAAATACCTCACTGAAATTACGTGAATTAAATGAACCGAATATGCTGTTTTCCTATCTTCTTCTAAGTCACTTTCGCAAATGTCAATGGGGCAAATATTTATGCCTTTGCCGAATAATAAATATGCTGGGGTGAAACCCGTAACTGAATGCAGAGTTTCATTGTATGTATCAATGACTTCAGCAGCAATAGTATGCCATTTCCTACGCTCGCCTGGCGTGTTCATCAAACATCTAATGTTATTTACTAAAGTCTGATTAAGCCTCTCGATCATACCATTTGACCATGCACAATCTGTTGCAGTAAAAAGCAATTTGATATTTTCATGTTGTAAAAACTGTTTAAATTCATTCGAATCGATGGCCGGATATCTATCTGCTAGAACTGTTTGTATATCATGGTTTTGACATACTTTCTTAATCAGGTTTCTGAAATCATTTGAATTTTGTGAAGCTGAAACTCTAAACCAGCAGTATCTTGTAAAATGGTCAATCAATATGTGCAAGTATTTCTTTTTTGATTTGGAGAAACCTCCCACTGTGTCTAGGCTCATTAATTCAAATGGCGCTTTTGGCGGACCTAAATTTGATAAGAGACCCATTTTTCTTTTAGTTATTGTTTTATTTTTCATATAAATCACACATTGGTCACAATACTCTGTTTCCTTTTTTTCCATATTCTTGAAATAATAGAATTGCCGAATGGTATCCATCAGTTTTTGAGAGCCAATATGTCCAAACTTTTTATGGATTCTATCTATTAATTTCTCCGCGAGTATTTCTGAAATAAAAATCTTCCTTTTATCTGACTTTAACAATTCTCTATGATTTTTTTGGTCGTACTCTATTTCCTCCAAGTCAACAACATTAGTGACTCTGATAATATCGTCTGTCTCAAATGTTTCAAGTATCGGATTCCGAGACAATGCATCTGCTTCTATATTTTTCTTTCCCTGTTGATATATAATTTTAAAGTTATATTGTGTAAGATATACAATGAGATGTCCTAAAGCTTCATCAGGTCTGGATTTTACCTTCAAATTTTCCAGTGGTTTATGGTCCGATACTACTGTGAATTCCCGTCCTATTAATAAATGCTGCCAAAATACTATGGCCTCTTTAATGGCCAAACATTCCAAATATATTGGTGGTTTCCTCCTTTGGCTATTCGTCAGTCTCTTCGAAAAATAAAATACAGGGTGTAGTAGACCATCCTCTAATTCTTGTTTTAAAATAGCTCCTAATCTCTCGCCACTTGCATCTGTGTATATATAAATATTTTTCATTGGGTTAAATATTGCTAATACTGGTGGGGAGCACATGTAAATTTTAATCCGATCAAAACATTGCTGACACTCTTCAGTCCATTTAAATTCTACATCCTTCTTTAATAAATCAAACAAGGGTCTGAGCTTCTTTGAACAGTCTTCTATAAACTTATGATAAAAGTTTATTTTTCCAAAAATTGCCTCACGTTCTTCTTTTTTGTGGGAACCGGGAAATTTTTAATTGCTTGTAAATTATCTGTCAATGGAACAATTCTATTTCTTTCTATGATATGGCCGAGATATTTAACAGATTGTTGAGCGAATTTACATTTAAATCCTTCGTTCCTTACAGCCTCGAAAAACTGCTTTAGATGTTCTACATGTGTTTCAAATGAATGGGAAAAGATTAAAATATCATCAATAAAATTCATACTAAATGTACTCAAACAATTTCTTCTTATTATGTTTGATAAAATTCTTTGAAAGATAGCAGGAGAATTTTTAAATCCAAAAGGTAATACATTAAATTGATAATGACCTGTTTCAGTGACAAAGGCCAGTTTTTCTCTGTCCTCAATTTCAACTGGTATAGACCAAAATGCGGAATTTGCGTCTAGCACACTAAAATATTTGCAATCATAACATTTAACCAGCATATCTTCAATCCGTGGGAACGGTTGAGTCTCCGGAATCACTAATTTGTTTAGCTGCCTAAAGTCTATACATAATCTAGTTTTACCTTCACCTTTTTTGTACGCTAGGGTAACAGGGGCTGCAAAAGGAGAGCTCGACTCGGACACCTGTGTTCAATAATTCTGATACTTGTTTCTCAATCTCCATCCTATCAGGTAATGAGCACCGGTATGGTCTTTGGGATATGTATTTTTCAACCGACAATTTAATTCGCGCAGTCCCTGCTTTCATACTTCCAACATCATATTGTTAACTGCAAAAATATCTATATTATCTTCTACTAATTTAGTAATTTTATTTTTTTCTACTGTCTTGAAGTGATGTTCATCATCGTCACATGCATTTACAAAATTTGTAATAAATACATTCTTCTTGATTTCAACTAATTTAGATCTCCCCTGAGGTATCAGGTCCAAAGCCCACTTTAGCATATTTGCTGTTTTTTCTTTCTCAATTTTTCTCACACTTCTGTTTTTTCTTTGCAAAATATTTAAATTTTCATCTTGAATAAGCTTAAAGGTTCGAATAGCATCTATTCCGAGTAAAATCTCATATTTAAATGTATCATTATTTATAACATAAAACTCCATATCATGCTCTATTTTTAATCTCAACTTTGCTCTTCCCTCTCCAAGAATACTTCCAGATAAAGAATGCAAGACATCCGCACGTTTTAAAAAATTTATGTTTAATTTTTCTATTACATTCTTATGTATTAACGAAACAGTTGAACCCGTATCATATAAAGCTTCAAAAAAATTTCCTTCGATATTTGCCAAAATTTTGATTAATTTTCCTGGTGTCCTGTTTTCCAAGTTTGCTAGTCATGCTTCTGTTTCATTAACATTCATTATCTGGTATATTTCTTTTTCATCATCAACTTCATTAATATTCACTCTTCTCTCGGCCTTAACCCTATCTTTATTTCTACAAATTCTTTCCGGATGATATCGGTTAGGGTAGTTTAAGCTCTCGCAAATAGTGCAAGGAGTTTTATTAACTCCTAAAGGATAATCTTTGTTGTTTATTCTGCTTCAATTCTACGCCTGCTGTTTGTTGTATATCTTGTTTAAACTTTGGTTTAGATGGCACACGCGCAATGTCGAAATTTGCGACCTCTGCGAACAATTCATCCACTAAAGTTATATCAGTTCTTTTTAATCTATTCTGGACGTATAGCGGCAACCCTACCACTATTAAATTTATTAGGCTAATCTGCGTCATATCGTTTTCCATTTCTAATAGGAGTCTTTGTTTTGTTAATAAATAATCCACTAAACTTCCACCGATATATCTAAATTGAATCGCGTGGCGAACATACGCCCAGTTTTTTAAACCAAAAACAGAGTTAAACGACTGTATTACGACATCCCAGTCTTGCATTCCTTTCTTAACATTAGCTATGTACCATTCTACCGCTGATTCAGTTAAAAATACGCGCATCACTTCCAACTTTTCCTCATTACGTAACCCAAACCTGGCACATTCACTCTCAAATTTTTCGAGCCAACCAACGGCATCACCTTTTTCATTAAATTTCTCTAAATTAAATTTTTTTTCCGCTTCCCATTTCTTCAAGCGTGAGTTTTCATTTATTTCTTTTTGTAGATCCTTTATCATTTGTATTAACCGCATCTTTTCTTCTTCATTCGTCTTAGACGTCTCAGTTTCTTCGTCTAAATAAATTTTATTGAAAACAAAATTTTCCTCCTGATCTATAGAAATTTGCTTCCAATTGTCATCCAAGGTTATTGTGACATTTCTAAATCCCATTTCTTTCTTCAGAGAAGTGACACTATTTTTTATAATACTTGTATTAAACAAACTTACGTGGTGTTCTTCATCCTGCAGCCCAGGTGGAAATACAAAATTGACATTATCTTTCACGTTCTTTATACTTTTTACCTTCTTCACTCCTTTCTCGTTTATAATATGAAATTTAACCTTCATTTTAATGTTCTCAAAAAATTCAGTTTATGTAAGTTCTATTTTCGTATTTATCTTTGTAGAAAAATTCACCAGTTTAAATCATGCAACTGAAATTTTTATTAAACAAAAACAACATTAATAATAATAATAATAATAACAACAAGAAGTTTAAAAAGATAATGAAATACAAATAAAACAATATTAATACCTGAAATAAACTGAATTTTAAGACTCTTCTTTTCTACACTAAGTATTACAATTTTTGAATAGCCTACCAAGCAAATCATATGTTAAAACAAAAACATTAATCTAACACCTGACAGTGTTACATATATATATACTAACTCATTCCTCTCAATAAATATTTCTTGTTTTTTTTTTGTTTGTTTTTTATGATTTATTAGTCAAAATTACTTACTGAGTATAAAAATTATATAATTAATTCCTGAAGATCAGTGCCACTAAGTGGAAAAGTGTGTTTGCTCTGTGTATGGCCAACTAAATACGTCATACATATGCATAGCAGGATACAACATGGTTTATAAAAAAAACAGTTCGGTGTTTGATCTGGCATTAACGTCGTCATGTTATGATTCCCAATTTATCTAGGGAACTATTAGTCCTACAGATTTCTATTACCACTCAAATTAGACAACAATTGCATATGATTACAACATAAGAGCTACTAAGCTAATAACGCTTACACTATGGCTGCATGTCCTTATTACGGGGACCTACATATAGTGGTGGGTTAAGGAGAGAAGTTAAGTTAAGGGAGATTCTTCTGATGCTACAGTTTAATATTGGGGGGAATGGTATATGAATCCACCCTACCGAAGATTGAAGGTTCCTATTGAATAACCGAATGGGAGTAGCTTCTACAATAGGTGCTACTGGTTGGTTGATTTTACAATTTATAATCTGTTATAAGTACTATTATAAAAATAAGTAATATACAATAATTGAGGATATCGATTGCAATATTTCAGGTATATGCATATGATGATCCCATGACAGGATCTAATTATTATCTAGTGGTTTTTACATGTTCTAAATCATGAAAATATATATTTAAATGACAAAATCTAAAAATGTTGATATGAATATGACATAGGTATACACTAAATACACTAATACACTAATATTCTTATTGATAGTAATATTTACAAAAGAATCACAACATTTAGATATAGGAATGGGAAAGGTACTGATAAGTTGTGGGTACAGGAAATTTTGATTATACACAATATATACATTAATATCTTCGATATATCTAATAAAAGGTTCTGGGTTATTAATAGTAATGGTTTTATAAGAGCTGATATAATTTTCGATAACTTGATTAATACAAGGGTTAGTGTTTAATAAGATATTCGTACGATAATAATTAGTTTTGATATAAGAACAATTTCCAGTTTATGCTTTGGTTGTGAGAAAAAGGAAATCCAATTATTTAATTTTGTCAGTTTGTGCAATCTAGTGCCTTTCTGGACGTAGCGCAAGCTTTCGACCGGGTGTGGCAAGATGGCTTGCTTTTCAAGCTCAAAATCCATCTACCCCAATCCTTATACTTAATCCTCCGATCCTATCTTTCTAACCGAACCTTTAGAGTTCGCTGCGGCACTGAATATTCCGATTTTTACCCAATCAAAGCCGGAGTTCCACAAGGCAGCGTCTTAGGTCCTATCCTCTATACCCTATACACAGCGGACATTCCCACAAACCCCGATACCTTCTTAGAAACATTTGCTGATGATACAGCCATCCTATATCCTCACCCAGACCCTGAAGTAGCATCCTTTAATCTCAAAAAACACCTCTCCTGGATTGAACAATGGTGCAACCATTGGCGCATCAAAGTCAATGAATCCAAATGTAAAAATGTCACCTTCACACTCCGTCGCAGACACTGTCCTCCAGTCCATTTCAATTCTATTCCAATTCCCACCTCCGACACAGCTCGGTATCTTGGTTTCCTCCTAGACAAAAGACAGACATGGAACCCACATACCAGGCTTAAGAGACAAGAACTAAACCGAAGATATGGCCAGTTATATAGACTATTGAACAGAACATCACATATTTCAATAGACAACAAACTATTAATCTACAAGACCATTCTGAAACCTATTTGGATCTATGGACTAGAACTGTGGGGGACAGCTAAACTTTCGAACATCACACGTATTCAATCCTTCCAGTCCAGAGTCCTTCGAACAATAGTCAACTCTCCTTATTATGTTTCAAACAAGAACTTACATCATGACCTAAACATCCCATTTGCACTTGACCTAATTCCATCTACATTTTCAAACTTTCACCAGAACCTTAGCTGCCATCCTAATCCCTTAGCACAATCCCTATCCAGCTCAAGCCATCCCTATAATCCTCCTCGTAGGTTGAAGCGGCAGTGGCCACGAGACCTTCTGTAAAAATGCTATTTGAGTCCTGGCAAGGCCAGACCCTCCACTCAAGTCCTGAGCGACGTTGGCCCTAGTGCTCTCACTCAGTCTCCACTGGCTTTAATCCAGTGATGCGGCTCAGAGAGAAGCGCTGGGACCTCTTTGAGCCTTGCCTTGTCATCTACAAGTGGAGGGCAGGGCATGGCTGGGAGTCCCCTGGGCAGAATGTATATATGTATGAATGTAATCTAGAATTTTATTTATTTTTTTTATTCTATTTTTTATTTTATTTTATTTTATTCCTTCTTCTTTTGTTAACATTGTATATTTATTTATCACCAGTGTCCTTTATTTTATCAATTTATTTTATTGTATGCGTAGTTGTACATACAGTGTGAATGGGTACTTCAGCCCTAATACTCATTGTCCTTGAGTGTGGCAGCTTGTATTATGTTCAATAAATAAAGAAAAAAAAATTTGTGCAATGATCTATTTAAATTTATGATTGCTATTACGTGTAATTTGTAAGTATTCATTGAATTTAGAAATAAGATTTTTATTGATTGTAAGTTCGTTTATTAGGTTTGTTCTGAATCTGATTTTCATTTCGTTCAAGATTTTCGATGATTGAAATCTAAAATTTAATTATCGAGAATCATGAACGAAATGAAAACCATATTCAGAACAACCTAATAAATAATGCTTTGTACCTTCTTCAGCAGGTGCTGCTGGTTGGTTTATTTTCAAGATTTTTTTAATTTGTGAATATAAAAATAAGTAATATATAATAATTGAGGATATTAATTGCAATGTAAGTTCATTAATTAGGTTGTTCTGAATATGAGTTTCATTTCGTTCAAGATTTTCGATAATTGAATTATACAAATTCTGATCTAAAACATCCAAGTTGCCAGTATGTGTATATGGTTAAGAACCTAGCCTTGCTCGAGACGTCAAAGTAAATTGCGATTTGATTTGAATATTTAAGGTCCTGTTTAAAGCGTTATAAGTAATATACAAACATTATCCGTGCTAGTAAATTTTAGAGTGATATAATTTAAAAAAAATTAAATTATTGAATTTTAGAGCGATGTGAAGGGTCCATTGAATTATATGTACTGAAAACAGTGTTCGTGAATGGAGTGAAGTATATTAACAGCTTTTATTTTTTTATTTAAATTTGGCGTCTGATTTGGTTTTATCACTTTAAAAAAAATCTATATCCAAATTTTAGGACAACTCTAAAAATAAAAAAATTGCCAAGGGTCTTTCCAATTTTTTTTTTATAAATTCAATGACACTGAAGACGAGTTTACAGAGCCCCAAATGGGAACGCAATTTGGTGGCTTAAAAATTTTGAGCGCCCACGGAATTGAAATTTGTTTTTCAATATTAGGGTTTTTTGGTATGCTGAATCAAAATCTGCCATCATGGTGTGAACAAATCTTTAAGGCTAGTTTACTTAATATTTTAAACACTTTTTAAAATTTATTTGACCAATATTTTCTAAAAAGCAAATATTTTGCTGGAAAAAGCATGTCGATATCATATTTTAAGCACGAAATATAAAATAAAGCATTTTCAGAGTGTTTTATTTTCTCAGCTCCAAGGGCCCATTGGACGAAAAGGTTGAATATGTGCCGACCTTTTTCGATTTAGAAAAAAAAATCCGTGAGCAGCAAAACTCCGTCACTAAAGTCATATGTTCACTAAAATAAAAATATTATAAACACGGGGGAGTGAGAAAAAAGTTGAGACCCACAAAAGACAGTTCCCTAACATACCGAAATTTACCAATATTTTTATTATATTGATCTGCCTCTCCGCTGCCTCTGTATGACATTCCATACAGAAAACCCTTCATACCCCATTTCAGAACATGTAACCCAACAGGAGCCGCTTGAAAATTGAAAAACCCGAGGTGGTAGGGGGAACATAGTTGAAACCCCCAAAAGATGCTTCCCTAACACCAACTCAATTCACATACAAATTTTCAGCCCTAAAACTAATATGGTGGAGCTGTAGAGATGCGCAAAACTTTAAAAACGCAGAAATTTCAGGTAAACATACCAAATTTTGACTGGAATTTACCCATTCTTTGATGGTATCGTTCTGCCTGAAAGAAAGTCCTACATACCGAATTCCTGCTCATTTGTCCCAAAGGGGGCCGCTGGAGGTTCTAAAATAAGTTATCTAATCTTCCTATGGATGAGCTAAATACTTAATTTAGCTGTAAGAAAAATACTTCATTAAAATACGCAAAATACTTAATTAAGCTATAAGAATTGACTCACTAAGTTACTAGGGAGATGTTCAAGCACAATATTTCTTACAGCTGCATTTGAATATAGACCCCACGAAATTGAATCTAGACCTTTTCGGTCTTTGAGTGTAACATATATATCAGACATTTTCAAAACTTTCATAATTGTGCTCTAGGGGATATGAAAAGGATATAAAACGCAGTCCCACCGCTCACCGTTGACCTTCGACCCACTGCAATAGTCTATTTTTTTCGGGGAAAATACAACTAAAAAAAGTTTGATCAAAATTCGGTGACAGACACATCGTGCTCTCCCTTGTAAGTTTTAAAACCTGTTTTTGTAAAAACACATGTTTTTTTTTCTAAATTGTTTAATTAATTAATTCCGTGAGAATGTGTAAAATGCACACGGCATTGGTGGAGGTCTTACAATTAACGCTTTCAGTGGATATGCTTTCAATAACTCCCGATATGATGTATACCGTATATAACCTTACATATCTAACTCACGGGCAGGAATACATGCGTCAAAAAATCTTTTAATTCAAATTCTATGAGAATACTAAAATTCTTAAATAAGTTTCGAGATTATGAATCCGTTTATCGAGCTGTGGTAGCCAGTACGATTGCCCTAGGAACATTCATCGCTAAAGCAGATTACAGAATGTTAAGAGTTAGTTTTATCAAGTTATAAGAAATATTTCGAACCAGATCAATGACTATTATAGTCATTATAGTACAACACTCGTATTGTAACAAAAAACTTTAAAGTCGAAATCTGTAAAATAATTATTATAAAATGTTATTCAAATATATTTACATTTTGTAAATATTCGTTGTTTTGAATGAGCATCCGGTAAATAAAATATTAAAAGATGTTAATCATGTAATGATAAGTCTTGAGGGTGAAACACAAATGGTAAGGCTGGGTCAATCTGACCCGACAATTATTAATTTTTATTTTTGTGCTATTTAGTAGACTTTTGGGGACATAAAGCCCAAAAATGTATTCTAGAACATTTACTAGTGAAATATTTGTAGTACATTAAAAAACTTTACAAAGTAGGAAAATATAAATTTGAATAAAACACAAAAGCAGACGCATAGCTCACACCTCCTTTGCTTTTTTTTTCTTGTGATGATTCTTTAGGAAGTGCATCTTCTGTTTTATTCAGCTTCATTATGGTGGTCCAAAGCTCTCTGAGAAGGAATTGGTGGGTCCGTGAATATTTCGATTGTAAATGTTGATCAGCTCAAATAGTTTCACAATCTTATCCAAAATCTAAATCGTTGTCCATTCCTGATGTATCAATAGCTTTGATTATTCCTTCTTCTGCACCAAATAATTAAGTCACATTGTCATTTTTTCGTATTGGCCCATCATCTATCTCTAAACTCAAATCGCCAAAACCCCTTCCTCTTCTGATCTCTCTTCAAATGCGCATTTCTCAAAAAACCTCTTCAGGAGTGATAACTAGGTATTGTGAGTCCAAACAATTAAAAAACAAATAAGTATTTCCTTATACGTACATAGGTTTACGCACTGCTGGAACAGAAAACGTTTTTTCACATAAACGGTAAGGGTGGGTCAAGATCAAGATGAATCAGAGTTTAAATATTTCTTGATTTATTGCATATAGTTTAAAAATGCTGCTTACCTGAATAATACCGCTTTGTCGATGGCTAGGTTGGTACCTGAGATTTGGGTGTCCGAAGTCTTGTGGCGGAAATCCTAGAGGTGCGTTATAAGCATTATTAGTCTTTATTACTTTATGATCTTTTTATATGTGGGAAAATAGAATATATGGCATAATTACATTTTAAGCAAAACAAGTATATTGGATTATAGATATTATATTCTTGTAAAAAGGTTTATGTTATGCCAGGATACATATAATGTATATATATATATATATATATATATATATATATATATATATATATATATATATATATACATATATATAATAAGACTCAATTTTCAGGTTTTCAATTAGAAGAATTCCCGGAAAGTCCCTAAAATCTCCCTTTTTTCCTTGTTATATTGTCACATTAAAATACATCTTTATTGCATGCATATGAACTAAAATATGAACTGAGTATTTTACGGGCCTAATTACATAGGATAATCATCTCGAGTTCTGAAAGATACTGTAAAGTTCAATCGGGATTTTGTGGAAAAACTGGCAAAACAAAAACCTTAGTGCCTTTCTACTGGTGTATTGTCATCGAGTCGCCTGCCAAAGCCAGTCGAAAGATAATCTTTCAATTCTCTTCAAGGGGAGATAGAGGTGACCATTTCTCATTGCTCCGTTGGACCGAAGCTTCTTTAAGATCAAAGGCATGCATTTGTCAAAATAATATCAATTTAAATGAGAAAAAAAAATATATATATATATATATATATATATATATATATATATATTTTAATCTATAAGCCATATAACTAATTGTACGAAAGACAAAATTTTATCAATTTATTGATTAAATAAACAGAAAACAAAAAAATTGTCTTTGTCGCTAATTTGGACAGATATTCAAATATTACATGTGCATCATAATTTGATTTGTAACTTGTACCTAACTCACAAATTATCACTTCTGCGTCATAATTTGATTTGTAACTTGTACCTCCAACTTGTTTAAATTTCATATAATCTGAAATTTGTGGTGTATATATCCTGGGTTCATTGGAGATTTGAGACAAATGTTAAATCAATATAATATAATGATAACAATATAATAGTAAATGCTTCTTTAAATTTACAAAATAACTTAGTTTTAATCAGCTGATCATACTGTAAACTCATGAGATATTGAAATTAAAGCTGCTGGTGATTATGAAATGTCTTGATATGCCTGGAGAAGCACAGCTTTTTAGACTAGATTTACCCAAATCCCAAGTATCTTCTTTGCGTTTCTTAAAAAACCTATCCCAGTTTTCTTACCATATAATCCAATGTTCCTCTTGTTCTTTAGGTTGTAGTTCATCACCTCTACAATACTTATCTCCTCTCCTACTCATGCATTTTTCTTAGGTCATAGGCTAGGTCTTTCATATAAAAATTATAGCCAATTGATGGAGTGTGATATGGAGCGTTGGCTATAGTTCTCAGGACTTTGATTGTCAGGATTGGATACTTTGATGTTCGAATGTTTTGCTGTCTCCCTAAGTTCAAGTCCGTAGGTCCAGAAACGTCTGAGGATAGTCTTACAGTGTGCGGTTAAACTCTGTAATATAACGATAGCATGATTTACTGTCTTTTCAGTATACCATTAAATGAAAAGAACTATTGAAAAAAAAGAAAATTGAAATAATATATTCCATATTACGGCCCTATATCCACTAAAGTAGGAAATGAATTGAAAAATATAGGATTAAACCGTGCATTTAAAATTAAAAAAACCTATCCACATATTTCTCTTATCCTAAAGACAAAATATACCCTTTCCAAAAAGCAGAGTATACGAACTAAATTGTAATGGTTGTGCAGCCAAATACACGGGAAAAACTGGAAGATCACTAAATCAGAACATAAATGCATATAATAATAAGACAAAGAATTACAACTCTGCAATTTATAATAAAAAAAATTAATGAGATAAATGAAAAAAACATAAATTCGTCATAGGCTCAGGAGTTAAATTAATACATCACGTTGAAAATAGTCTCAAATTAAATATATATGAAGCACTTGAAATAATAAAATCCTTCAAATCCAATCCAGATTTTTGCTTAAATGACCAAATAAATATCTCAAATAGTCCAATCTTAAATTTATTCCCATCTATAACAGAAAAAAACAATTAATCACCGGAATCACTGGAAAACCCCCGACCCTTAAACCGCTTCAACGCCCTTAAAACACCCCACCTTTCTTTCATTGCTATTTCAGTGCCAGAACAAACCAATACAACCTTCTCTGCATGATATAATCTACTTAATCCTTGGTGAGTACCAACAGGTATTTTATTTCTTGTCTAAATTAAATTCATTATTCATAAATATTTAATAATACTAATTTATATTGTATTTAATTTAATATGTATAATAATATCAAACTGTATTTTGAATTTTTTGTGTGCTTTTAGAACGGAAGATGAATGTATAACATTCTAAACTAGTTTTCAATAAAAACAAAATTATAGAAGTGGCAAATAATTTATCAATCCCTAATCACATTGATCCTTCTATACCACCATGCCGATGTCAACAGAGAAAGTGTTGTTATTTATTTAAGATTTTCACATGATACCTTTTTTTGTGGAAAGTGACTTATCCCGTATATAAAATCGTATCAAAAAAAAAATTTATAGAAGAGCCGGCCCAAAAATATAAAGTGTTCTTTTATATAAATTATAATATAGCTGCAACCGTAAAAAGGATCTTTCGCAAAAATGTCACACATTCACCAACCTTTTTCCCTTCTTTTTAATCCATAATTAGAATTTCACAACCTACGACCCCAAAAAGGTCAGCTATATGTAGCACCTTATAGTTATAACAAATTTTTTTTTTTTGCAAAACCTACATCTGATCCAAGTTTCCCACATTATAAAAAACATTACGGAACCAATTTTAATCGTAAAAACGTTTATACTTGGACGTTTTGATTTTTTTTCTGTTTATGACAAGATTTTTTTTTTTTAGGTGACCTGAATTAGGTAGATCAGTTCTACGATTTAATTATGGGTAAAATAAGAGCTCTTGGAAAAATTAGAAAGTCCATCCGAAAAATCTGGCACGAAAAACATTGAAAAAATAGAGAAGTAGTGGTAACATGGAGTCCTGCGGGTATTATGGAATCCCCTAATATCTTGGTAGTAAGTGATAATGAGTTAACATTATGTGCTTCAATCTATAGCTAAGGGGCGCTAATGTGCAGGGTAGGTTGTATGTTCAATTACCACGGAGTGTTTGTATTGAAAAGTTCATTTTTTTTTGTTTTAATCAATTTCTTAAAACTTTGATAAGACAAGTTCAAACTATTAGCTTTGTTCCATTACCAAAAAAATGGTAGGTGTCCGCACTCTATTCTTATGTTCCCTAATTTTTTAAAGATTATATATCAAATCCAAGGTAGATTGAATGTTTTATATGTGGAAATAGGTGGATGCTGGTTATATGAAACCGGGTTGCAATGTCAACAGCTCCAAAACAGCTTCAAGAATCACTCTAGAGAAGCAAAATTAAAAGAGCTGGAATAGAAACTACAACAATGATGATGTGGAAGAAGCTGCTTCATCCACATCTAGAGGTATCACTGCTTGAAGAGAAGGAAGCGGTAGAATCGGAGATGAAGTAGGATTCACATAACAAAATTAATTGTTGACTTAAAACTATTGTTCTATTTTGGTTTTCCTAGCAACTATTTTATTTAAATATCTAAAACAATAAATAAGTGAATAAAAATACTAAGGGGTTCCATAGTACTCGCACCTCGAGTCAGAGGCACGAATTTGACTTGTTTGATAAAATTGAATTTTACTCATTTTATGGTTGGAGGAGCTCAAATTGGAAATTGGTAGTGTATGACTTATATATAAAGCTAGTAATTACCATAGGGGAGAACATAATTTTTTGAAATTGTAGCCCTTGTAAGTCAAAAACAAAGTGGCGTTCCACATCGCACCTATCTTATCCAAATATCGAATGTGAAACAATGCGATTTTCATATTCGTCACTTGCAATATTCAAACGCACTAGGTACATTATGGCAAACTCTTGAAAACCTAGCCTCCAAAAGACATGAGGAGTACCACTTGAGGATTAGGAATTCAAGAATGCGTGCAATGCGTCCTTCAACTTGTGTATTTCTAACTGAAAACGAAAACCGCATTTTTTCACATTCGATAGTTGAACAAATTTCTTCGCTTGCTGCCTTTGCGCTTATACTTTTTTTGTCAGTAATGTCTCAAAGAATGACACATTTTTTCTTCTGACATTGCACGTGCGTTTTAAAAATGTAAATGACGTATAAAGCCAACTCAAGTCACAAGGAATTAAAGGATTAGTGAAAGTATACATTGACATTAATACATTGAACAAAAACATTCTTATAGGACTAATTATGAGAGTTGGAATTAAGGGTTGCGTTCATGCACAAGGACTTTTGTAACAACCTAGTAATTACCTAAATGTATATATTCACCAAAGGTAGTAGGTACGGCCAGTAATCGTTAAAAGTTAAAAAGGATAAGCAAGAAAATCGGATCAAAAACTATTGTTAAAATTATAAAAAATATTACTCAAAATTCAAATCTTATGTCGGTGGAAAAGAAAATTATATTTCCTCGTACGTTTCGGAGGTTGGGGAGGGGAGAGAGCGGAGATATATCTCCCTGCGTACGCCACAGGTTAGACTTGTTCAGATTGTTATAGTCAAAGCACATTGATTGTGAGAATTATTATTATTTTAAGAATATATTTTTGATTTTTTTTCATTGTGATTATTTTATCTTACACTACATGGTGTCAGATGTGGGATTAAGTAAGGATAGTGGTTTCCCATATAATTTTGTGATTGAAGATACATTAGAGAGTGATCTAAATAGAATGCCATTAGATAAAGTTCAGTGTCAGTTGGCTTCCCCAGAATATTTTAATTTTAAGAACCTGCGGAATGGCCCAAGTGGATTTAACTTTTTGAGAGGTTCAGAGAAATTTCAGAGCTGTCAGGTAAGGCACCAGAAATACAAGTTAGCATGTTACTATACTGTTTAGGGGAAAAAGGAGAGTATAAATTACGAACTTCCTTTGGACTAGATGAGGCAGATAGTGTGAAATATGAATTAGTGAAGAAGAAGTTTGCCGAGTACTCAAGGCATAAGCAGGGCCGGATTAAGGCATGTAGAGGTCCCTAGGCAATGAAAATCAACCTTTTCAATTCATTATACTTTATTGCATAAACAAAACAAGAGGTACAATGACGAAAATTATAGAGATAATATCTAATTTGTGATTGAGACCATTACCTTGATCCTGTTAGTTTGAATACAGGTTTTATAATAATAATCAAATTTAGTAGGTAGGTAACATTTAATTAAATTGTATACCAACACCTAATTTTAATGAATCGGTAATAATGTATGTCGTTTATTCAAATGTAATTATAATGATTGTCAGGTAATGAAATACTTGCAAATAAAGAAAATATACTAAAGTTTTATTGATTTATTCCTGGAATAATTTAACTGTTAAAAATCATCATTATCAGTCAGAAAATCGAATTAAAAAATAATCAAATATTAAATCATGTTTTCAAAACTTCAACGTTTCAATAATTAACATATCTGTTTATTTATCTTACGTTAATTATTCCGAATATCTTTACTATTTGGTTTGCCTATTTTCTCAAAGCAATTTTTTGCACAATCCATCTTTAGAAGTGTTGTATCCTTTTCTAAATTCGAAAAACTATAAAAAAATTCGAAGAACTTTACAGAATTTACGGTCACAATGACTGAATAAAATGGAAAATAAAAGCGTAATATAAAAACGTATTGTCTTTGATTCAACGTATCGAACGAGGCAGAGCATTCCCTGGATAAAGAGGATAAATTGGAATGATATGATAAAGAGTTCTTCAAGAGATGATAGCTTCATAGTGAGTCAGAGGATTCAATCATAAATTATTAGAAAGATGTAAGTTTGGAAATCTTAAAGAGGGATTAATTAGAGATATAATAGTAATTGGCATAGCTGATCAAAATTTATCAGAAGATTATAACTGGCTGATAATTTAATGCTACATTCTGCAATCCAGAAAGCGAGACAGGCAAAATTGTTTTATTTGTAACAATCAGTGGTAAACTACTCTGAAGTGGAGCTTGTAATTAGTAATAAACAAAGGCCTTAAGTTAATAATACTGACACAGCTAAAAGTTCTTCAGAGAGAACTAGATCTTTCCGATGTTTCAAATTCGGTACTTGGACAGGAAATATTCCAAGATTTTTCAGAGATATTTTCAAAATTTGGTAAGATGAGGTTAGAGAGTTACAAAATACCATTGAAAGAAGATTCAATCCCCTACGCAGCTACAGCTCCTCGGAGAGTATTCTTGCCATTACAAGAGAAAGTTCAGAATGAGCTGAGGTGGATACAACAAGAGGGCATCATACAGCCAGAGATAGAGCCTATGGACTGGTGCGGACCACTAGTAGTAGTTCTGAGGAAAGGGAGCGACAGGGTTAAGACATTCTGTAGACTGTACTGAGCTAAATAAAAGTATAAAGAGGGAGAGATGGCAGTAACCATGCGTTGACGAATCTCTTGAGCAACTATAAGAGTGCAAATTATTTTCGACGCATCGAACGGGTTCACTTCAGGAAGAAAGGTGGAAATTGACAACTTTCAAAACTCCTATTGCCAGAATTTTTTTAAAGAATACCATCTGGAGTAAACTCTGCAACGCCCCACTACGTGGCCAATGAAAGATGCCTACCAACAAGAATTGCCGCAGACGCATCATCCAAAGCGTTGGGAGCGGTATTGGAACAGCAGCAGGGCACTTAATGGGAACCGGTGACATACATCTCTCGAAAGAGTTTTAGTAAAGAATGAAGACGTTTGTTAACCTCGCACTGCTGAGAATGAAGAAACAGGCTGTCAGAGCAAAGCTCTGCGGAACTGCTCTATGGAAGATAGTCAAGGTCAACTCTTCCTTCAATCGACAACTTCAATCAAATTAAGAGGGACCAATTTAAAAAAACCCAAGATGACGACAAAGCAGAAGCGGAATAGGAGGTCGAAAAAGGGCATCAGAACCACTGATTAAAACAAACAGGGGTACTGAGTATACAACATCAGAAAAATATGGCACCAACTAATAATATATTCCTTTTTGAGGAATCTTTTTCTGGGAATAGGTGAGCCAAGTAGTAAATCTTTACTGTGAAAGAAATGGTGATTAACCTTCAGCGGTACAAATTGGAAATCGTATATTTTTAGGGAAGAATTACGTTTATCTATTTTCCCGTGGATATTGTA
Source organism: Rhaphigaster nebulosa (assembly GCA_948150685.1). Classification (NCBI taxonomy): domain Eukaryota; kingdom Metazoa; phylum Arthropoda; class Insecta; order Hemiptera; family Pentatomidae; genus Rhaphigaster; species Rhaphigaster nebulosa. Next base: position 176,606,282 of record OX411307.1, read on the forward strand.
TAAATTATTTATATTATGCCCAAATATATCCATACATATATATATATATATATATATATATATATATATATATATATATATGATTGCTATATTCAATAAGTTTCTGTAATAAAATTTAATTACGAAATTGTATACAATCTAGTAATATTATATTCTAATTAAAAAACAAAACAAAAAAAAACCTACATGAATACCATCGATGGATCAGTTAAGTTTCTTCTTGTTGGCTTGATATTTTTCATTTTTGTAAATCATTTCCAGTAAATAAACATAATCAACCAATCAATTTACTAAGCAGTGTACAGTTTAAATAGACCACTTGATATAAGTTCCTGAACAGCTTAAAAAAAAAGAAAAGAACATCCATACTACCATTTAATGTATGATACAAAATCAGATATTAAATGCATCTATATACTGCTCAAAATTTTAATATAATCTATTTCAGAATGGTATTCGTATATGGCACATGATTATTTTAAGTTAAATCTAAAGTTTTGGGGGAAGAGGGCCGGCTACTTGTTGATTCAATATTCAACAGGTTATCGAAACTCCAAGAGGGCTATTTCTGTGAATGATCTCTTCAATTGACAGGCGATTTATAAGGTTTTTTTTAACACGAATAAAAAATAAATAAATAAATAAATTTATATATATATATATATATATATATATATATATATATATATTTATATAATGGAGAGAGTAAAAAAAATGACCGTTTCAAGAGTTAAAATAAAGTTTATTTCTTTTCATTTAAAATTTCTTCAAACTTTCGAAATACGGTCTATTATGTTCTATGATTAGTTGCCATCTAGAAGTTCGAGCCAGCAGTTCGATTTCCTGCCGGTACCATTCTTTGGGTTTCGACTGGAAAAAGTCTTCTATTCCAAGTTTTATCTCCTTCAATGTTTGAAATGTTTTCCCCTTACGAGAGTGAGCCATTGTTCGGAAAAGATAAAAGTCCGGAGTCGTAAGATCAGAGCTATACTAGAATTTCGATGGCATCCATTTCCGCAAGTTTCCCGAAGTGTCCGGCGTTGTCCTGCTGCAGCAAAACATTCTATTCACCAACGCCGGGTACCGCCTCTACAAAACTTCGTGCATTCGCTGCAGCTGTTTCGAATAAGAGAGAACGTCCTTCCGGAACAAACTCATGATTGATAACATCTTCAAAATTCAAAAAAATTTACAGCGTTGTTTTGTTTTTTCAAATTGACTTCGCCTTGCGACCGGTAGAGCAGGTTGGCCTCGGTATATCCACTGTCCTGATGTGTTAGGATTACGCCAGTATATCCACTTTTCGTCGCAATTGGATTATGAAGGTGCAAATAGGATGTTTCCAGACGACGTTCGGCCTTCTGCAAGGTAAGCTCATGGGGAACTTCTCTACATGCTCTCTTCTATTTACTTAATTGGTGTAAGTTAAGATTCACACTAGACTGTGACAAACCCAGTTCGGAGGATAGCTGCCGAGTCCTTTTTGTGGGATCATCTTCAATAGCGTGTCGTAGAGCCTCGCTATCCATAAAAGATGGTCACCCTGAGCCTTGGTGTCTAGCCAAGCTTGTATCGCCACTTTCAAATTTGGCAAATCACCATCACAAAATCAACTCATAAAGGTCAGACTCTTCTTCAACTAGACGTATCAAACGCGTGGTTTCGACGGCTGAAAATTTCCTTGTCCAGTGATGTCGCAGTCATTTTGATTAAAAGAATGCCAAGAAGAAAGTACTGAGCCTCACAGAGAGACATTATGTTTACTAAATTATTCAGTTAAAAAGATACCAATAACAACAACAACATTATAATTAACAGAGATTACAATTACAATTAACTTCATTTTAACTTCTTTTTTTTTCAAAAGTCAATTTTTTTAATCAACCCAATTATATATATATATATATATATATATATATATATATATATATATATATATATATATAAAAAAAGCTTTATTTGTGTTAAAAAAAATAATCAAAAGTCCGCCTATATATAGATAGATAGATAGATAAAAGAACATTATTCTGGGACTAGGTCTATATATATATATATATATATATATATATATATATATATATATATATATATATATATTGTTTTTTGTACACAGGCTGTCCAATATAAACCGCCCAAATGCTTCTCTGGGACAAAAAATTATCTAATAAAAAAATATTAGAGGTACAAGTGGCTGATCTACTTCCATTGATTCACCAACCGCTATTACTTTTGACTTTGGGTACGTGCTGTTGACGCGCGGAAAAACCTTGGGGTTAGCGGAAAACACCTACCTTTTAATAGCACTCGTTTATAGTCATACACAATTTTTAGAAGACCTAACAAATCGCATTTAGATATCATCTAAATTGAAGGATTTATACCATTTTAGAATCTTCTATTCTCAATGTCATTGTTATTTTTTGGCATCTCATAAACTGGAACCTTGGAGGCATGATATTTAATTTGTATGTATTTTTTTATCGTCTTTCAATTCAAAATATAGCTAAGCCAGTAGTTTTTTAATTTTTTTCTGGAATAAAAATACAAAGAAGCAGTTTCTAAAATGATTTTTTCCACAATTATGAAAAGGAAATAGGTTCTATGAATTGATAATGTTTATTAATTTTACAATTGAAACATTGACCTCAATAACAATAATAATAATAATAAATGATACGAATATTCATACATGCTTTACAAAAAAAAAAGCATAAAAGAATTATTGATTTTTCGTACGCCACAATCACATCAACAATTTGATCAACACTTGATGGGTCCATACCTACTCAGTTTTTATGGTGTTGTCATAGCCGCTATCTTTAAATAGTTTAAATTTACTTTTTATATTATATTTCACGGACTTACATTCGTTGTCAGACTATGGGTTATAGTTGCTGGGTTTTTTATATTTGCTAGCGGTTGTTGTGGTAGTCAGTTGTAGGTAATTAGCGGTTTCTTGAATTGCTAGGACTATATTTTCATAGATATGATCAACATTATCAAACTGGTGACCTCCGACTCGAGGTGAGTGGGCCATTGATTCTTTGAATAATAGAGCTTTTTCAGGTTGCCATTTGATAAGTTGAGTGCGGGGTATTGGTTTGTGGTTTTTATCCACCTTATATTCTTCTATCGCCAAATTTAGTTCTGTTTTTAACGGGAGATGATCTGAAAGGGAGGTAAAATCAAGTACTGATATATCGTGTATTTTGTATAGGAAATTCAAATTACAGCATATTAAATCGACTACACTTTGCCCTTTATAATTAATGCTTGTAAAATTACCGGGAGAGTCAGAGGGAGCCTTACCGTTAAGGAGAAGGAAACCTTCGTCTTCCATAAGTTCATTCAATATTCTACCTTAATTATTATCTATTTGATCTAAGCTGATACGGCGTCCTGTGAAGTGTCATAACATAAGTAATCAGAAATAAGTAGTCAACATCATATTGGTTGAGCAGTCCCAATCGGCAATTAGCGTCCCCTCCGATAAGGATTAAATTATTATTAAATTTATTTTTAATTGAAATTAAAGTTTTTCTAAATATATCAGCAATATATGCTATGTTAATGGTGGGTTTGAAATATAGAAAACCCAAAATAAATGAGCAGTTATTACTTATTAGGGATTGATAAATTATTTGCCACTTCTATAAATTTGGTTTATTGAAAACTAGTTTCGAAAGTTATACATTCATCCTCAGTTTCGAAAATACACTAAAATTCAAAAATAAGCATTCAAAATATAGTTTGGTATTATTATACATATTAAATTAGATTAATATAAATCATTATTATAAAACATTTATGAATTATGAATTTAATTAAGACAAGAAATCAAATACATGTTGGTACTCACCAAGGTTTAAATGGATTATATCAAACAGAAAGGTTTGTACTGGTTTCTTCTCGCATTGAACTAACAATGAACGAAAGGTAGGTAGCATGTTCTTAGGTAAACGGTTCAAGGTTCAGGGTTTTTCCAGTAATGCCGATGAGTAATGGTTTTTTCTGTTATAGATGGGAATAAATTTAAGATTGGACTATTGGAGATATTTATTAGGTCACTTAAGCAAAAATCTGGATTGGATTTGAAGGATTTTATTATTTCAAGTGCTTCACATATATTTGCTGTTTTCAAAGTGATGTATTAATTTAACTCCTGAGTCTTTGATGAATTTATGATTTCATAGCCCAACCTAGAGACCATAGCCCATAGTAGGAGTATCTGCGGTATCTAGCCTTTTTAAGTAATATAGATAAACAATACAGGTGGATTGATCAGTTCCCTTCTGAAAACGATACAAATACATTGAATACAGTATATAATTAAATAAATAAATTAATTAAATGCGGTTTCTGGAACCCCCACCTTTCTTAGAAAAGCAGATCACCAGAAACATAGCACATTACTTCACTCATAGTCAGCCTCGCCATGCGTATGAGCTTCTGGGGATCCGGAGTTCCTCCGTTGCTCGATATAGCTCCTCTCGGTTAATACTGTCATATGCGGCCCTAAAATCGATAAACAGATAGTGAGTCTTTAGCTTACATTCATATCCTCTCTCCAGTATGGTACTCTAAAGTACTATTACTAGGTAGTCTACTAAGCTAAAGATCTGAAATACTGTTGTCTTCCCTCGAAGAAATCCAAATTGGTAGGGGCCAATGGCTCTATCGGCATAGGTGAGAAGGAGAGTGAATAAGATATTCGAGAGGATTTTATGCCTCTGTAGTTGGTACATGTCAGGCAATTACCCTTCTTATGAATAGGGTATTGGATCGACTTTTTTCAATCTGAGGGAATTACTTCATCCTCCCACACTGATTGGAATTGATCTTGCAGTGCCTTCACTTGCTCCCTGCCTCCACCTCGCAAGAGTTCCGTAGGAAGTCCGTCGTACCCTGTGGTTGTTCAGTTTATCCACTGCCTCCTCAATCTCCTCCTCGCTGGGTGGTTCGGACTTGGCTTCCATTTCTCCCTCCTTCTCAGGGTTGACATTTGGCTGCGAATCTGAGCCTGTTAGAAGTTCTACAAAGTGTGTTCTCCATTCCGTTAAGACTTAAGGAAAGGGAAGGTTACCTTATTTATCCAAGAAAGAGGTCTGTACGTTGGTTGATGGCTTCCTTAGTTTATTATTCCTGCAGAAGAGTTCCCTTAATTCTTTGCTTCCAAATAGATCTATTTTCCGTAGAAATTCTCGCTCTTTCTGTCTCTTTTTCCTGCGATGAAATTTCTTCTCCTCTCGACGAAGCTCCCTGTACTCCTCGACATTACTTCATGTGCCGCTCTACATCATTGCATGGTATGCCACATTTTTGTGGCATCGTGTTGATTTTAATACTACTGGTACTAATAAATAAGTAATAAAAGGTGAAAAGGCACTAAAATAACATGATATCATTTTCTATTCTAGGAACATAATGGTATGGTTTAAACTGAAATCAGTGCATCAGTGTCAGCTTCAGGGTTCTCGAATACATCAGTGTGAATAAAATCTCGAGAAAACATGTAAACGCTAAAAAACAGATAAACCACGCAGACAGAAGTCTCAATTTTAAGAGAAGTAATAAGTTACAATGAGTGGCAGACCAATTAGTTGTTTAATATCAGTGACGAGCCAAAAAACCACTGCTTGAAATCTCACCAATCTATTCAGTACGTGAAACCCAGGCTGGGACAGATTATTTGATGAGGTACAACAATGAGAAGAATATATTTCACCAACATATCTGCAGGACATTGGGATTACTTGGCAATGATATGGCCCCACACTGCCGTAATACCCCAAATAAACTACTCTAAACAAACTAAACATAAATGCAAATCGAAAATGCAAACATAAAAGTTCACTGAGATGGACAATTTATTACGGACCATTGGGTAATGCATAGCCGACCTAATATTTCGGTTATATACAAAAAAAATAATATACCCAGAATCAGACATAGCTTTGCCAAATGATTCCAACTTACAAAACACAAGGTCCGAAAAAGGAACTCCGAAAGTTCCTGGAGCTTGCCTTAAAGCCAAAAACGCTTCATTCTCTTGATAAAGTTATAGTCACTCTTCTAATTATTTCATCAAATGGTCTCATATTGAAAAGACTAGAGAGACTAGAGAAGATTTTGGCCTTTACCTATAGAACTTGAAAGTGGCTCAAAATACAATCTTGTTTGATATTGAAGGATTCTGAAAAAAAAAAAATTGTGTATAAATAAAATAGCAAAATATCATCTATATTACTTTGGGAAGAACGCATTATTCCAGAATAATACTGCTATACCTTGTTTATCGCCATAAAATCCCTCAAATATCCTCAAGACAATGTAATACGATTTATTTTATGAAAAAAAAGACTTGAAATTGTAAAAGAAAAAATAGTCTTGTATAATGGTCAATTTGGTTGGAAAAAAAGATAAATTTTCGTGATTTAAGGTTTAATTTATCAATCAAAAGGTTTAATTTACCAGGAAAAATAATTAATTTGACTAATGGCTGAAACAGACAGAAAAATGAAATAATATTATGTGCTGGTATTCAACATGATATTCAATGTTTTTATTTTTTATTAATATATATATATATATATATATATATATATATATATATATATATATATATATATATATATATATACATACTTTCCCGGCTCGACCACGAGGTTTCCTGATAGAAATGATGACATCATTAACAGTGCCCCCATTCTGGCATTTCCACTATCACTTCCGTCCTCTCTTGCCGTGACGTCATAGTCTTTTCAATGTTTTCTCAAGGACCCTCGGGACGCTTTTATTTGGTCCATTACAGCCAACAGTATCACCCTACCCCCTCCCTCTCCCAAACCTCTTTGATAATATAGTAATTGCTATTCTAATATTTTATTTTTAATATTCTGTCAACTTCGGTTCTATCGTTAGATGAATGTTTATATTGTTATTTTTAAATTTAAATCTGAACAATTTTTTTACTGAAGACTTTTCTGGAGTTCGATACAGGTCTATAAAAGTAGACTGAATTTGAACAAATGGTATATTTGTATGTATTTATTTGAATAAGTTCAACAAATAGTTGAAGGTCTACATACTAGGTTGTTACAAAAGTCATGCATACTGTGTCAAAGGAAACATTATTGACTTTGAAATGACTAACATAAAATGGAATCTTTGTTTTGTTAACAAAATATAATGTGCTTAATTATATACATTACCTTTATTCGATTATGTACATCAACCGTCTTTTGTGATTCAATTCCTATTACGCCCAAAATGGTTTCTGTGGCATTTGTTTCTATCCAGTATGAGAAACATACAAGTGGTTAACCCGTTAGTTGTAACCTGGAAGGATGTATTGGTAAGCAAGGTCTGTGAGACCTTGATTGAATTGTCAAGGATATGAGGTTTTTAACGCAGATTATTGAAAAATATTTTTTTTTTATTTAATTCATAACAGAAATACATCATAAACATAACATACATTGAAATAAAAACTTTTTTTAAATTCAGTTATTAAATATTATTTAATGGAAAATAAAATTAATTGTTTTCACAAATATTCTGTAGTACTAAATGTCCTGAAAAAAAAAACATTCCCTTCAAATATTTTTATTTATATTCCCATTTCTCATTAACTTCTACTTTCATAGAAACCTTTAGCAGCCCTAATAGTGGGAAAAATCCCATCATAGCGTTTTCCCCAATTTTGAATCTCTATCATATCTTCATCATAAGATATTACCATTCCATCCAACGGAAAATGTCCCCATTAAGCTGCTCCTTTAACCCAATATCCCAAATAAGCGGAGTTGCCTATATTCGTTTTACCTTTAAATTTGAATGTCTCTTGAATGCAATAAACCTTTTTTTGCTTCTAATTACAATGGTATAATTATTGTAAACGATGTTTTAAGAATACAACCTTAATTGATACAGTCCCCAAATCATATATTTTTACTACGTAGTACGGAAGTCACAAGGTAATGACTCAACTTTACACAAGCTAAACTATTGAGAGAAGACAAACCAGCCAACTATGAGACGCTGATTAGGACCAGTATAAGTAAACTTCATCAATGCTGCTAATTCTGCTACGTCATTCCTGCTCTGTCCCTTGGTCCACTGCATTTTGATCTAACCATGCTGTAATGTTATTGGATTCCTTTAATATTATACTATCGGATAGGATGGAGGATGGATAAATTAAATATGTATAAAAAATTTGTTATGATTAGTTTAATTCAGGGGTAGTAATAATGAATTATTTTTCAATGAGAGTATTGAATCATCACATTAATTTTTATGTCCAAGGTTAGATTTGTTAAAATTAAAAATAGCTAATGATGATAAATATTATATACCAAAAGATAATTAATCTCTAAACAATTAAGTCATTTCAGATTTTCTGAGATCTGTGGTCACCCAGGATAATAACTCCGAGTTTGAAATAAGAAAGAGGGTCGCAGCAGACAACAAATGTCATTTCGGACTGGTCAAACAGCGGAGCAGACGGACATTTTCAAGCTCCCCCTCTATAGAACCTTGGTTTGCCCCGTCCTTCTTTATGGATCGTAGTGTTGGATAATATCTTAGGATGCCCAAAAGGAACTCTTTATTTTTTTTGGGAGGTGTATAGGCTGAAGAAGATTGGAGGCGAGGCACAAACAAGGAGCTATACACTTTTTGGGGATTCTGATGTCAGAGCAATGAAGTTGAGGCGCTTAAGATATCCAGGGCATATCGCCAGGAAGTCGGATGAAGAAATGTTCAAAATATAATTGGTACACCCAATCCATGAGACAAGGTGGAGAAGGAGACCAAAGCTGAGGTGATCAAATGGAGTGGTGACAGACGCTAACAACATCCTAGGAATCAGGAACTGGATGACATCGAAACAAGACCGTGACAATTGGAGGGAGCGGTTGGAGGAGGCCAAGACCAGATTGTAGCGCCCTGAAATAATAAAAATGAAAATAAAATTAATCATCTTGAAGGCATTTATACCTATGTACAATATTTACATTTGACAAGGAAACTCAGAACCAAGCTTTGCCTCCCACAAATCGATGGCAAAGCAGATCTCCAGGAGATCCCAGTCCTTCTCTAACTGGTTTTGAAAGCCGTTGAAGACATTAGAGCATTAGGCTCTAATACTCATGACTTGAGTTGAGAAGCCGGTATATACATATGAATGCCCTCGGGGAGGCGCAATAAAAAGAGAACATGGGAACGTGCAATCCCTGTGGAGCCCAACTACCTTTTTTTCCATAAATTGGCCTAAAACTAAAGTTGCGATTGAGATTGGACACTATTTTTACTATCGAAGCAAATATTTTTCATTTAATTGATCAATTTTCGTATTAAAAATGGTATTTGGAAAATTGTTTGTACAATATCCTGGAAAAATTATACCATCAAGATAATTTAATTAATTTTTTTTTTGTGCGGTCGGATCCACCCTAAAACGTTTCAGCATAACATTAGAAATCCCGGCCTGCTTCTTAAAATTAGGTAGGGAGTTGAGGTCCGTTCAACACGTCTCTTCAGGAGAATTCATCGACGCCCAAGAGGATGAACATGGTCCTTCGGCCGCAAAAATGGGTAAACTTCCGGAAATTCATCATGAAACGGAAGAAAACTCTTAAAATACAAAACTGACATAAAGCCGTCGCTGTAATTGAGTATGCTATGTAACTACGCAACATAGGAATAACAAGCATTAACCGCCTCTAACCTTACCTCTTTCCTCCTCAATTTCGTTTCTTTCGGTTATTGCAGAACCAAGATAATAAAATTTACCTTTGCATTCAAACGTGTTCCCTGTTACGTCTATATCACCATAATCATGGCCGTTTTTAATACTGACCATATATTTTATTTTTTTCGTGTTTATTTTTAAATCCAATTCTTCACTGGCGTTGTGCATTTAATTTAAGAGTTTCTGCTTCTTCACCTAACAGTAACAAATAACCAACATCCAAAAGGGTATTTTACCACAACCTGTAATACCTTTATCGGTACGAATTGCCTTTCTAAGTAAATAGAACTAGGAAAAACGAATGGTTTTGTTTTAAACCCGAAAGAACTTCAAACTTCTCACTATAAAAATGTTTTTGAATGTTTAAGACATGCACATGCTAACTATGCACAAACTTCTTTAGTATTTCCTGTTATATCAAAATATTATAAAGATTCTCGCTTTTTGAAATCGATATAAAGCTGATGACCTACAATGAAGTATTCTAATTCTTTTTCTAAGGAAAATATTTGATCGATAGTTGAATAGTTCCTGTCTATAACCACATAGATAGTCTCTGATAATTCCTCGGCGTATTCTGTGAATCCAATACTATAATTCATCATTAATTCATAATTCCAATACTAGGATGAATGTAAATATTTTATAACATAGGTATTTTGTTGATTTCCCGCATCTCTCTTATTAAAACATATATATTTAGAAATTCCAGAGTGCGCTCAGACATCTTTAAAATTCACCCATCGAACATACACAATTGGGTATATTCGAGAGTTGAGCAGCCAGAGAGGGTTTGTGATCTTGACCTACTTCCTTCTGCTTAGAGTCGGAGTTTGTGACCTTGAACTACGTTATAATAGAGTTATACTCTATTCGAGAGTTGAGCAGCCAGAGGGGTTTGTGACCATGATCATATTCGAGAGTTGAGCAGCCAAATGGGGTGTGTGACCTTGGGCATATTCAAGAGTTGAGAAGCCAGTTTGTGACAAAGAACACCTCAATCACAAAGACGGTTTGTGACCTAGACCTACTTCTTTCGGCTTTGATCACCTTCCGTGCCCTTCACAATTCAACGCTTCACATGCGTTTCATTTACCCTGGTCCTTCGATGCGCTGGTGCAGCAAGTTTTTTCCCAGGTTCATGAAAATGACCTACTATCGGCACGTTTTAGTCGGGAATATACGAGGTTGGACCAGATAGAGGGGGATTGTGATCTTGGGCATATTCGAGAGTTGAGCAGCCAGAGAGGGTTTGTGACCTTGACCTACTTCATTCGGCTTTGACCACATTCCGTGACCTTGGCCGCCGTCGCTACTTCACATGCGGGTCATTGACACATGCCCTTCGATGAGCTGATGCTGTAGGTTTTTTACCGGATTCATGCCGATGCCCAACTACCGGCTAGTTTCATTTGGGTATATTCGAGAGTTGGTCAGCCAGAGGGGTTTGTGACCATGATCATATTCGAGAGTTGAGCAGCAAGAGGGAGGTTAGTGAACATGGGTATATTCGAGAGATGAGCAGCCAAATGGGGTGTGTGACCTTGGGCATATTCAAGAGTTGAGAAGGCAGAGATGGGTTTTGGCCTATTTTATTCGGCTTCACTTGCGGGTCATTCACACTGGTTCGTCGTCGAGCTGATGAAGCAGGTTATTTCTGGTGTTCATGCCGATGTCTTACTACCGGCAAGTTTTAGTAGGATATATTCAAGTGTTGAGCGCCAAGAGGGGGTTTGTGCCCTTGACCTATTTCTTTTAGATTTGATCACGTTCCGTTTTACCCCCACCCCTCTCCAACCAGGCAATCATAGTTCTTCAGCCCTCCTCTGACTGCCACCACCCTAAGCCGGCATTTTGTTTACAATGTTGCGGTCTGCATCCCCGCTTAACCACCAGGTTCAACCCCTCCACCATTGAAGGGTCAGGTACCCACCTCATAGAGCATGAGTGTACCCAGCAGCCATTGTATTTTTCTATCATCGCCATTTTGTTTTTCTACCTTTTGAGGGATATTGAAAAGGTTATTACAGGCTTAGGTACTTACTTCATAGTATGTGACCTTCCCAACAGTTATGTAATCTTAACCTATACGATGAAGGGTCAGGTTTCCCAACGGTTACACAACCTTTACATTGTTTTCGTGCTTTTGTAACCTTCCAACGCTTACGTAACCTTTATAATATTTAGCTTTACCAACATGTTGACAGGTTGGATCATTTCTAGACAAGTTGGATGATGCCTAGGTGAAATGTAAACATGAACTTTAAACTGTTAATCCCTATAATATAAACAAATATATAGAGCTCCTTAATCATATAACAGCTTTTGGACTTTGAGCTGTTAATCTCTAAAACATAAACAATGTGTAGGGCTTCCTAATCCTATAATATCTTTTGGACTTTGAACTCTTAATCCCTAAAACCTAAGCAAATATATAGGGCTCCTTAATCATATAACAGCTTTTGGACTTTGAGCTGTTAATCTCTAAAACATAAACAATGTGTAGGGCTTCTTAATCCTATAATATCTTTTGGACTTTGAACTCTTAATCCCTAAAACCTAAGCAAATATATAGGGCTCCTTAATCCTATGACTGCTCTTAGGCTTTGATCTCTTAATCCCTAAAACATAAACAAATATATAAAGCTCCTAAATCCTACAACAGCATTTGGGCATGGAACTCTTAATCCCTAAAACATAAATAAAGAATGTGGTTTCTTAATCGAATAACAGTTTTTGGAGAAGGGCAGGGCTAAAACGGAACGTGATAAAATCTAAATTAAGTAGATCAAGGTCACAAACCACCTCTTGGCTCTTAACTCTTATAAGTATCACGAATAAATCCTTCTAAAACTTGCCGGTAGTTGGACATCTGCATTAACACGGGAAATAACCTGCTGCAACAGCTCATCGACGAACAAGTGTCAATGACCCGCATTTGAACTAGCGATGGAGGCCAAGGTCATGGAATGTAATCAAAGCCGAATGAAGTAGGTCTAGGTCACAAACCCAGACTCTAAGCAAAAGGAAGTCGGTGAAGGTCACATAACCCCTCTGGCTGCTCAACTCTGGAATATACCCATGGTAACAATCCCACTTTGCTGCTCAGTTCTCGAATAAACCCAAGGGAAATGAGTTGATGGCCTTGTATATATTCGAGAGTCACAAAAGGTGATCAAACCGAAACATGTTGGTCAAGGACACATGCCCGTCTCTAAGCAGAAGGGAGAAGGTCAAGGTCTAAAACCCCCTTTGGCTGCTCAACTCTCGAATATATCCAAGGTCACAAACCCCTCTGGCTGCTCAACTCTCGAATATACCCAACTAAAACTTGCCGGTATTTGGTCATCGGCATGGACCCGGGAAAAAACCTACTGCATCAGCTCATCGAAGGACATGTGTCAATGACCCGCATGTGAAGTAGCGACGGCGGCAAAGGTCACGGAATGTGGTCAAAGCCGAATGTAGTAGGTCAAGGTCACGAACCCTCTCTGGCTGCTCATATCTCGTATATTCCCTACTAAAACTTGCATCGGCATGAACCCGGGAAAAAACCTGCTGCACCAGCGCATCGAAGGGCCAGGATCAATGGCACGCGTGTGAAGCCACAACGGAGGCAAAGGTCACAAACCGTCTCTGGTTTATCAAAAATTTCCTCTGGCTGCTCAACTCTTAGATATGCCCATGGTCACAAACCCCTTTGGCTGCTCAACTCTCGAATATACCCAACTAAAACTTGCCGGTAGTTGGGCTCTGCTCTTTGACGGTCGTCATATTGAATTGAGAGCATTGACATTTTTCACTAAGCAATTATACCTCCTATTCGGAGTTGCGTTTGTATATGACGGATCTCCACCCCTATCAGAGGATTCGATCAACTATCTCAATCTGTTTACTAAAATATTTGGGTCTTCAATTCCACTTCCTTTATTCGGCGGAAATAGTTTTGAGATCACCTTTTTATATTTTAGATTGCGCTTAAGTTGTCGTATCGGTCCAGAGGGACTGTATTCCTTCTTGTGAGTATTTGTCTGATTCAATAATTTCTTGTACTTGTCGTAGTCATCCTTTGTTGCTCGATCGAATTTTGGATTTACCATAAACAAGAGCTCAAAAGACCTGATGTGCCACAGTAATCAACGTCCCCCACCGAAATAATATCTTTGTTAATCGCAAATCTATCCATTGACAGTTTCGTACGTAGCCTCCAAAACCAAATTAAACTTAAGGGGAGCGTCTGGTTCCATCAAATATTGGGAAATCAACCGACGCAGGGTATCAGTCTGAGTGCAGAGAAATTCTACTACTTCGATTGGTTCAGAACTCCATTTTCTCCGGTTTCTCTTTGACAACGACGCGCATGCGTCATGCACTGCTTTGCAAATTGAAAAATTTCACCACAGGTAACACATGTACGACGAGGCAGCATAGTCTGGCAAATCGGTTCATGCCGATTAATTTCCCGGCTGGGAACTATCCCACAAAATTTGCGTTTCAGCATAATTAATTATTTAATAAACTACTGACTAAACTGAAGAAAAAGTATTTACGAATAATATGTACATAAGAAATTAATGAAATGCAATAAAATATTTAAAAAATAATTTTTTTATGAATCTATAACAAAAATTAAACTATAAAATATTAAATGAGGAAAATTATTTAAAATTTATAGGAAACAAAAAAAAATTAAAAAATTAAACAATAAAACAAAATTAAAATTTAATCGAAAAACTAATATATAAGAAAAGAAAAATTAAACAATGAGAAAATTAAAAACGAATTTAAAAACTAATATGGAACAAAGGGAAAAATACACTAACACCAAAATGAATAAAAAGTTTAAAACAAGTAAACTCAGACGTTTCAGAGGAAATGTATAACTTAGCACGACAGATAAGAGAATGAGGAAGATCTCTGAAAAATGCTTCTATTTATAATCCGGTTTGTTTATGTTTTAAGTTCAAAGTACATTGTTTACTTTCAAAGGAAAGATTAACAGATAGAGCATTATTGCGGAAGCTAAACTTGTTTACAGTTTAGCGGAAGGAATAAGTCCCATATCATTGTTTATTTTTTAGGGATTAAGAGTTCAAAGTGCAAAAGGTATTGTAAGGAGTGATGAGTATGGCACGTGACATCGAAGATGGTTGGCTGATTCTCGAGAGTGGGGAGAGCGAGTCAGTTGGGCTAAGAGCGTCTATTGAGACAGTCGGCTGGTGACAGTGGTGAGTTGATTGTGGTGGTCCAACTGACTGTTACTCCTCTCCTTGCTCTCCTACCTTCTCTCTCAATGGGTTACCGGACTGTTAAGGAATATTAATAGTTGTTCTTGGAATATTCTGTAAACTGTGTGTTCACTATAAATAGTCATTGTAAATATAGGTATCTCTTTACAGAAGAGTATTGTTTGTGTGTATTAGTTATAATCCTATATATATCTCGTTACAGTATTATAAGATTAAGGAGCCCTAAATATTTGTTTATGTTTTAGGGATTAAGAGTTCAAAGTTCAAAAGCTGTCGTAGGATTAAGGAACCCTATATATTTGTTTATGTTTTAGGGATTAAGAGTTCAAAGTTCAAAAGCAGTTATAGGATTAAGAAGCCCTACTCTTTGTTTATGTTTTAGAGATAAACAGCTCAAGATCCAAAAGCTGTTATAGGATTAAGGAGCCCTATATATTTGTTTATATTATAGGTATTAACAGTTCAAAGTTCATGTTTACATTTCATCTAGGAATCATCCAACTTGTCTGTACATGATCCAACCTGTTTACATGTAGGTCAAGTTAAATATTGTAAAGGTTATGTAAATATTGAGAAGGTCGCACAAACACGAAAACAATGTAAAGTTATGTAACCGTTGGGAAATTTACAGAGTATAAAGTGGGACCTGAACCTTCATCGTATAGGTTGAGATTAACTGTTGGGAAAGTTACATACTATGAAGTAAGTACCTGACCATTTAATAAAACCTCTAAAATATCTCTCAAACGGTATAAAAACAAAATGGCGGTGTAAGAGAAACTAAATAGCGGCCGGGTACACTCATGCTCTATAATGTGGGTACCTGACCCTTCAATTAGTGGAGGGTATACACCTGGTGGTTAAGCCCGGATGCTGACCGCAACACTGTAAGCGAAATGGCGGCTTAGGGTGGGGGTAGTCAGGGGAGGGCTGTAGCACTATGATTGCCTAGTTGGAGAAGGGTAGGGGTAAAAGGGGGTGGAGCCTAATGGTCACGTGACTAAAAAGGGGTATAGTTCGATGGTTAAGGTTAGATTGAGGTGAGGATACGTGGTTGTTATGGTAGGGTTGAGGTGTGACCACGTAGTGGTTAAGGTTAGTTCGAGGCAAGACGTGACACTTAAGGTAGGTTGTGCGAGCATAGGAGTGCACCAGCTCCCTTGTTTTCCCTTTACTAAGATAAAATAAATAATTGATATATAAACTAGTATTACATCAAAATAGATTGAAGAGATTACCTATCAGTAGCACCGCTTGCGTAAATTAAATGAGCGATGTGGTGCTGGACACCCAGTCGTTAACTTCGGAGGGCGCCAAAAAAAAAAACTGGAATTACCAGAGGAAAAATTAAAAACTCCGTATTTATAAAGTTTTCTGAAAGAATTCTATAGTTTAATAAAGGAGGGTAGATAAATCTAATTTTAAGAAGCAATTAGGGAATCTTATGGCCTATTATTTTTATCCCACTGTATTAGCTGCTTTATTTATTTTAGGATATTCTATAATCGAGTAAACTGAAAAAATCACGCCACTGTTGCATCTCTCTCACCAACACAAATGATTTTCCTCGTCGTCCTTCCTCTCACACAACTGTTTACAAACTCCTCCATTTTGTTTTTTAGTGTCGCCTTCATATAGACTGGATTAATCACACGGGTTAATTTCTTAGTCCCATTTTAGTAGTGAAAGCAAACAATCTGCCTGATGCTATTTCATTATATTCGGAATATATGTACTTCTAAAAAAAAAATGTTTCTATAATATTCCAGATGTTTTTAGATTTTGTACCAGCCTAATATAATACTCTTTAATCTGTGTGTTCTACATTGTCACATTGTTTTACAGAAAAACCGACAGAAAGGTCTATAAATGTCAAAGGGCCGCACTTTTCTGCTATTCGCATCCAGTTTCAAAAAATCCAGTTACGCCACTTAATAGCACTATAATGGCTATTCTACTTTAGGAGATCCAATGGCCATCTTCTTTTCAGATAATTTGGAAGGTTATTGGAAAGAGATTGCGATAACATGATACTAGTGGATTAGTGTGGTTATGTAGTTTGTAATTAAAGCAGGTATATTTATTTCGGACAAGGTCTGCAACAAATAGAACTTTAAGATCTATATGGATAATTATATTTGTGACATAGTATGAAGCCTTAAGGATTCTACGAAGGATTGGATTCGGAAGACATATGACGGTTCCATGGAGCCCCACAGCTCAACTCCGTATGTCCAAATACGTCTGATAATAGTAATAAATATGATCTGTTAGTAATAAATTTGAAGTGTTTGTCAAGTGATTCTAATCTTCAAGAAATTTCTTCTCGTTTCAAAATTGTCTAAGGATTCCATGTATGACACATGTCCAGATGAAACCTTTGGTAGCGAATCCGTTTAACAACGATAACCGGAACAATATCAAAAAATAGAATACTCCCTCGAGGGGCGTCGGCAAACTGAGAAAGGAGCTACAAATAGACAACATTTTTGTTTACTTTGAGGGATCTGTCAGTGAGGTAAGAACGGATTAATAGAAAATGTGTAGGAGAGAGGAATTTTCCGGGTTTGTAAAGTAGTCCCGGTTGCCAGATTTGGTCAAAAGTCTGTTTAACCTAAGAGAGACATTAGTGCAGTATATTCCCCACTCCAATGTAGAGGAAACGACGTCCACCACACGATCACAGTGTTGAATAGTAAGATGAGATGTTCGGGATTCAAACTATTGATAAAGATTTATGTGATTTGAATCTAGGATTGTAAGCCTAAAAGCCAACTGAGACTTCCAGATCGTGTGAGATAACCGAGCAACCCCCACCCTACTGTCCACGTCAAGATCATCAGTATCAATATGAGTATCTGGATCAGGTCAATTATGACTGGATCAACTCCTTGAATCAACTACATTTCAATATCTGCTACAAAATAACTGACTGATACAGTCTTGCCTATTCATCCTTAATATGGATTAGTATAGTTAGAATCTCCTTCAATACGTTTAAGGATATTGAAAAGGGGATTAAAAGTTTTGAAGAGCTGTTCACCGAATATCTAGGATTTTTTTTTCGTCGTGTCTTGACTAGGTTAGAGAATCAGGGAGGAGTAGATGATCATTTACTATCCGTGTTAATTGTTTCCTGTAAAGTCCTGCAAATTTTGAATAATCTAATTTCTATTTTTTGTTTGTTAGGCAATTTAGTGTTATGAGTTTTGTTGGATCGATATCTCGTTGTAATTAAAATTCAAATATGATATGACAGGTGGTTTTACTGACACTTTTACTTTTAGAGTGTGAGGTATTTACGGTAGTTTTTATTGGTCAGGTAAATTCTTAAATGGTAGGGTCAATCTGTTGTTATGCTTATAATAGAATCTTTAAGTCCAGTTTATTTTCTAGATCAAAATAATATTGTTCCGAGCTCACCCGTCCTGTGATCGATTAAGGGGGAGAGGATTTACAAATATGATTTGAATGCATGAATAGCAAAATTCGGGCTATGATCTGATGAAAATTTATCCTATGATTTGATAGTAGATTGGGAGTTGGGTATCTAAGTATTATTGAATATTTAGGAAATCAGAACGTTCTTAGAACGGTATGTAGGCCAATAACTTAATGGGTGACAGGTTGGGATAATTATTATATAATGCATTATTTCATTTAAATATGTAAATATGAAGTGATGGGATGAGCGATGTTATAGAACAAACATATATCTCGACCCCGTTTCTACAACGCCGGTCTTTGAGCACAACAAAAATGAATGAATAATGTTGGAAAAAAAATAGTTGCGAAATAATAAAATAAATTAATTTTAATTTTGAATCGAGAGAATTACAAAGAAGTATAAGCAAAACTGTAAATTCATTAATACAACAAAAGGTGATATACAACTATACATAAATTAAACTAAAATCAATTTTCCTTTAAAATCATAATAAAAACTAAAATAAATCTACAACTAAAATATAAAACTAGAGAATTTGAAACTAACTTTTATGAATAAAAAAAAGATTGTTCTACTATTATAAAATTAATATGTGTAGTAAAATCAAACAGATTGATTTTCCATTAAATCTATAACACTTAATAGTTTGTTAAATTCACCGATTTCTTCATGTGAATTAAGTGGGGTACCACCAACGCAAAATGTCGACGAAATAAAAAGGTCTTTGCTACCTTGCTAGTGTTATAACTGTGGTATGGAGAGGAAGGCCTTATTTTCCACTTCCATCGACGAGAGGTGCAGCTGGCAGCTGGGTAGACGTCGTTCGTCGGAAGAAACTACGATGTCCAGGATGATGAACGAAGTCTGACAAAAAATTGTGGCTCCTCTCTCTTCCGCCTTCCTAAGGAAACTGGCCCGTAGGGCAAGGGGGGCACAGTTATCTCTTAATCCTAAACTGTATGTACCGTAAAACAAAACAATAGCAACTGAAGTTTCTCTCGTTTCAATACAAAACAAAAAAAGATATTACTGCTATTTAATTAAAAGTAACCAAAAAAAAATGTATACGGCTCAAACACGAAGATTATGGTATTAATCTAGACGCGAGAGAATTTCAAGCGTTACAAGCAGGAGTGAAAATTAGCCTTACTATCAATGAATGTAAGACCAAGTATATGTATGTCAGTCCAAATGGCAATTCAGAGATAGACAAAACATAGAAATGGAAGGCTATTGCTTCGAAAGAGTGAAAGCTTTTACTTAGCTAGGGGCGAAGATTAATGAAGAAAATAAAATAAATGCAGATATCGATAAAAGAATAATGGCAGGTAACCGCGCCTATTAGGCCAATATTAAACTGTTCCGTTCTTCTTTATTGTCACGAAAAACAAAAATAAATTTGTAAAAAACGTTAGTGAGACCGGTTGTGACGTACACTTCGAAAACATGGACCCTATGAGGTGTCACTATTAAAATGTTATGGATATTTGAAAGAAAAGTGCTCAGGAAAATGTATGGGCCGCTTCTTGATGAAGAGGAATGCCGAATACGAAAAAACATTGAGCTGTACGGTGAATGTGACATCGTTAACTTCATTAGGCTAGACGAATAGAATGGTTCGGCCATATAATGAGAATGCCAGATGATAGAATTCCAAAGAAGATCTTGTTCACCCCTATGCAAGGCATAAGAGGTAGAGGTCGCCCGAGAAGACGATGGTTGAATGATGTAGAAGGAGATTTGCGTACGCTGGGAGTAATAAATTGGAAGAGAAAGGCATTGTGCTGAGAGCAGTGGTCAGATGTCGTAAGGGAAGCCAAGGTCCACCCCGGGCTGTAGTGCTGTCCAGATTAAGATTGAGAGATGGTATTAATCTATATATACATATCTTTTAACAGTCCATGTAGTCATTTTTCTTTGTCGAAAGTTGTGAAGTGAATTTTCTTATAATAAATTGGAACGAAATATCCTTCTCTCACAACTTTAAAATAGTACATCTAACAAGAAGATATTATACCTAAAATATATATACATAATTTTTCTTTTTCATTTATATAATTTCTAATTCACCATTTTTACTAAAAGTACCTCCTTCGAGTTGTAATGTATATTGGACAATACCATGTGATTTGGCGGTCAATGTTTCCATAAACCGCATATAAATGGTCGACTTCATGTTTTTAATAAAATCCAAACAAAAATAAGTTGCAAGGTTTAGATAGCAGATCTCTTAGCGAACCAAACTTTGTTTTCTCTAGAACAGGATTTTATTGCAAAGTGATCCGCGAATTAATTTTCGGCAGAAAATAGCACGAATGGAAGCGATAAATTATTACTACACCATTATGAATTTTTGTTTATATCTCTCTTAAAGAAGTTCAGAATTTATGATGCCTTAATTAACAACCTAGCTGAACTTTGAGAAAACTAATTAAAAGCAATAACAAACTTAATGAAATGATTTTAAAATAATTATGTGAGATCTAAAGACGTTAATAAAGCGTTTAATAGGTTTTTTTGTATGCATATGTTTATACTCGAAATGTAACGAAAAAACAATGAAACTTCATGTTGAGATTTGTTGAACCCTTGAGTAAATGGTGCAATTGATATAAATAAAATAATGCAAATTTAGTAAATAGAAAGGATGGTTGATTTTGATTATTTTGAAAGTGAGATGAGGTAATAATTTCTCATCACATTTGTGTGAAGTTTTAGTAGTATACGAATTCAAAGTATTCAGAAAATTTGGATGCTAATGCGGCTCATTTGGTTTATGGCTTTTAAAATAATTAATAATTACATTATTTAATAAAGTAATAATTAAATAATTAGAAATCCGTCGATTTCTTATGTTTGTTGAGCAGTTTATTAACAACTACTGTAATACTGTGCTACTGTACTATGATTATTATAATCTTTGATAAAATGAGTATGAAGCTCTTGTATTTTCCCTCTTTAATTAAATTTAGTTTAATTTAAGTTAATGATAATGGGGATAGTGACAGATTAATAGTTAGAGAGAAGTCAGATTAGAGGGGCATCCCTTAGAGAACGGACTAGAAATTTTTTAAAGATTTATTTTTATTCCGGTAGTGAGGATTGCTTGAGCTTTGTATTTTTGAAAAAAAAATCCCTATCTTTCATTTATTTTGTTATACTTCATTCAAACTAGGGTTTGTTTTGAAATCTTTTAGATTAACTACTATTGAAACTTTTGAAAGTCAGAAAAAAAAATTAAAACATTTCGTGTATTATTTTGTATTGAAAATTCGGGGCTCTATCTTTAATATCTTATCCCAAACGCATTTCTTTATTATATGGTCAATTTTTCAATTTTGTATTTTGTTATTGGCCTTTTCCGTCCTATCAATTTACTCATCAATTTTCAGTATCATCGCTATAATACCGATATTATGATCCGATATTTTGTGCTTAATTATACTCGTATGAATATCGTTTTGGGGGAGAGTGATTTTTTAAAATTAAAATTACAATCAGGCTCATAATGAACTTATTAGCAATTTAGTTCTAAAATACTAATATTAAACCAACAGCACATATTCGTAATATTGTTTTAATTTTCTTCCAATTTGGCCTCAAACTGTAACTATTTGGCTAACTATATCTTTAAACAAACTCATAAGGCTTTCGTCGTTTTTATATTCAAACTAGGGTATAAATGTCAAGGAGATGGACGGCATCAGCATTGGTGTGCCCTTGTAGTCGCTCTAGATGTGACGGCGAATTTTTTAATTTCTTCTTCTACTGTAGATAATTCATAAACATATCATTTCTAATGTACCAGGGTGAATTGGCTATTCCCCTAAGAACTTTATTTTGAAGTCTTTGTATAATTTGTATGATGGAATCCCTCGTGCATCCTCAAAGTTGGATCCCATAGGTCCATAGGACATGATTGTACAGAAGATGGTTTTCTACAGACAGATTGGATGGTCTGCCCAAAAGCCAATACATTTTTGGATACCTCAGGTTAAGCTGTACTAATTTTGTTTTTATACGCTCTTTCCAATGGAGCTTTGCATACTTTATCATCTCGAGATATTTGGCTTTATTAGAACAGGAGATTACTTGCTTATTTATCGTAATCGGCGGACAGTTGATTTTCTTGTTAGTGAAATCAACATACATAGATTTCGATTCATTTAGTTTTATTCTCCATTTTAAGGTCCATATCTGTATGCCGGCTATTTAATATTTTAGTGGTTTCCAGCATGGCATTTCCGATGGAAAGAATTGCTGTCTCATCGGCAAATGTAGTCGTCTTCTTCAGCTTCAGCGATAGTGGTATATGGCAAAAAGAGATTGGGTCTAGCACACTACGCTAGGGAACACCGGCGCATATTTCATGGAGCCCAGAATAAGTATTTTCTTGTCTTATTCTGAAGTACCTTTCAGATACGTAGGTAGGATTGAGCAGAGTATATTCCCGGGTAGAGTTTTATTGCATTTCCAAATCAATTGTAACTCTTTCATATTCAATTATAAACATTTCCATTTCAATGGTAACTTTTTCCATTTCAATTTTAAACCAACCGGACATGATTAAATTCAATATTATTTATTTTATGTAAAATAATTATTTTAATTATAATAATGACTTTTGAAATAATTTTGGCATATTCTTCCGACATTTTTTTCGTTTATTAGATAAGCTATATTAAGTGCTAATTTCAAGTACTTTAAATTTTTGAAATAAAATTGACTCTATTTCCGAATTTACTATAGGATTTCGGATCGCGCATGCATATTTCGATTTTCCGTTGCTATTGAAGTTTTCTATCATAAAGGGATCGTTTATTAGGTTTTCGAGGGCTCTAATTCCATTTTTTAAATTAATTTTTTCATCACGTATGCGCATTTTGTATTTCCGTTATTGTTGGAGTTTTCTATGATATAGGGATATTTTATTAGGTTTTCAAGAGCTCTGATTCCATTTCTTAAATTGGATTTCTTATCGAGCATGCGTTTCCGATGTAAATGATTTTCAATAAACTTCTAATATCTACTTAGATATTATTCTTATAAATTATATCTGCGACCTATAAATAAATAAAATAAGGATCTATGGTGATTTGAAACAAAATAATGAAGGTAGCGATGAACGAAATTAGAGCAAGGATCAAACATAACTAGATAACAATGACCAAGTTTGTAACTGATTCCGGTTCTGTTTTTGATTTTACAGTATGGCGACATAAATTCCTTTTGGTCCATATTAAATTCTTAACATCTAATGTCGAATAATAAAAATTTGGTAATTAGTACTCTTCCCATATCTGAAACCACATTGATAGTCTTGTAAAACGTCTTTGAAGTGTGCTTGGAGCCTGCTTAATATCAGACATAATAGGATTTTGTAAAGTTATGCCTCTATAATTTGAACATTGTTCTTTATCGCCTTTTTAAATATAGGAAATATTCAGTCCACCTTCCATCTGCAGGCATCTGCTAGCTATTCCATATTGTGCAAATAAGATGATATATGCAATCGATAGTTTGATCTAAATAATTTTTAATTAATTCGGCGAATAATTTCACCTTACGGGGGGCATTATTGACTTTCAAGGAACCAGTAACCTCTTACATTTCGTCTCTTGTTGTCATTTCGACATTAGGCGTGCTGCACTGTTGTGGATTTCGATCATCACTGTCCACATCATATTCATATTCCTGCTCAAAATGATTAACAATATCATTTTCAACATTAAGGAGCTCTGAGAAATGTTCCGTTCACCTTTTAATCGTTGCGGCTTCTCATTCTGTCACTTTCCCTTCTTTATATTTACATTTGTTTCACTTAGGCTGATATCCCCTTCTAAGCCAATTGACTGGCTTATAAAATTTTCTGCTTTCGTTTTCAAGGTTCAGATCTTCCGTTCCTCGATTTTCTTTCTACTTATTCTTTGGTTTCTCTCCTCGATGCACGATAATTTTCCTTGCTTTGTCGGGTATGTCTTTGTAATAGCTTCAACCGGGCAAGGTTTTTCTTCACTATTACTACTCTGCACTTCTCATTAAACCATTCCTCGTCCTTTTCAAATATCTACCGTTCGCTGGCCGCTTCGCAAATGGAATTCTTTAACAACTTCTATTTCTCCTTAATTGATTGGCTGATCCACTTCTTAACACTGCTCAGTTTACTATCCAATTTTCCATGGAAATTTGTTCTCTCATCTTCATTTCGCAGTTTAATCCCTTTTAGGTGTCCACGCTCTAGTTATCTTTTGCCTAGGTTATGCTCTTACCAGGAAGTGATCAGAATCACTATTGGGTCATCTCAAACGTCAATGATATTAGAAACACGCCTGGTCGATATTAGTACATGGTCAATTTGATTGACTGCATCTCTTCCTGGGACTGACTTTGTTTTCTTATTGATATCCTTCCGAGGAACGAAAGTGTTTTTAATCTTGAAGCAGTACATCTCGGACAACTTTACAAGTAGCGTACCATTTGAATTGGTTGTATCATGCAGCCACAGGGTCCCTGCCACAGTTCATACAGCTTCTTCCTTGCCAACCTTTGCATTGAATTCGCCTAATAGAATAATAGCACCATTCATCGGCAGATCCTAGCAAGTCATAAATAGCTTCTTTCATGCATTCTTCCGTGTGTGCGTAAGCTTAGGAACTTGTTGTATTTCTGAATCTTCGTTTCACTCTAATTTTGGAAATCCGATCACTTATTGGTTCGAAACTCAATAGGGATTTACGCGCTCTATCATTATGAAAGAATGCTGTTCCCGCCGACCCATTTCTTACCTGGAGTCCACTGTATGAAATCGTAAACTCTTTTTTATCTATCCTGCCACTTCCGTACCATCTAATCTCCTGGACTGCTGCTGTATTCATCATAAATTTGATCTGTTCACTAGCTATTTCCGACATTTTACCTGTTCTCTGCACGGTATTTACATTCCATGTCATAATTTCTTGTTATTGTCCGTTGTGGGCGCCTTGGTCTATATTCATCATTATCATCTGGCTTATTCTCTGATGTCCTTTTCTGAACAATATTAGTTTTCTAAAGCAGGGTCGTTTGCTCTACGCTTAATCCTCAACCTGGAGGACCGGACCATTTATTCTCAGGGTTTCCCTCGCTTAGGCAAACCTTTTTTCACCACAACTTAAGAGCTTGGCCTACCCTTGATTTTCTTTTCGAACATGACCTTCTCCTAGCCCTGAAAACCGAGCTCCAAACTGTGCGAGGCAACACAGAGCACTACTTATATTGGCAGTACTAACTCGCCATGTCACGATATCCTCATTGAGCTTTTGTTTTTTATAAAGGATGCACTTGCTGCAGTAACATCCCTCCACGCCCTGCTAATATTGCCGCCTCGGTCCAGGACTGCTTATTCGGGACACTCCCTTATCCGCAGCTGACCACCATATCTGATGGAATTTCACTATCCGCCACCTGTGACCCGCTAAGTATCTGAGGCTCGCCCTAGGAATAATAAAATAAAATAAGAATCTTGAGTGATTAGAAACGACTTATTGGAGGTAACGATGAAGAAATTAGATTAAGGAGCAAACGAAACGAGATAACAATGACCAACATTGTAACAGATTCCGACAGTGTTTTTGGTCTTACAGTATGCCGGCAAAATTCCTATGTTGACATTCCATTGTTAAAGACAACATCAGAATAGCCCAATATATTTAGACAGTCAAAACACCAGACATTATTATTTTAATATTATTTCTATACCATGTAAATTATAACTCGTAACAACATTAAATATAATGGTCGGGTACCCATAATCTTTTCTAGTAAATATTTTGCTATCTTTAGCCCATATATACTTATAATTTTTTTCTTTACCTCTTTATTTTTCAACCCACAATAATGTTTTAGAGTAAGACTTAAATTGTCATCGAGCAAATTATCACCACATTTCAATTTCGCTGTTATATCTCAGCGTTCTACGACAAATATATATTTTTCGTATATTTCGTGTAGAACAAATAACTAGAATATCACCTGAAGTTTCTTTTAATTTTTTCTCGTTTTTCATATACAAGCGATTGAAAAATACTATGTCATATTTGCATTATTTAAGTGCTTTTAGAACATAATAGCGATGTGGCTAACATCTTGTAACCTCTTTATTTTCAGCGTCACCTTGATCACAACTACAGCTGATAATAATTGCACTCTGACATCTCTTTTTTTTGTTTTCAAATTTAACTGACAATATTTTACAAATTTATCTATCATTGTGTTCTTTGCAAATTTAACTGACAATTTTCTACAAATTAAATTGACTATTTTTTTTTTTAGATTTAACTGATTTTTGCTACAAATTTAACATTTATATAGGTTGAGTAATTGATCTGTAGAATAGTGGTGCCCCTGGAATCGTAATGGCTTTTGGTCTGTTTCGATGGTCAAATTAGAATTTTTCCAAACATACTCATAATGGATTTTCGTTAACTTTACTTGGATCAGTTGATACTCAATGTTTTGATCAGACATACCCGTGGAATTCGATTTCTGGAACATTGAAGAAACACTTGCAAAAGATAAAGCTTTAAACCTCCTAATTCCATTCGCTTTAGAACATCCTTAGTACGTTCTTTGAGTTCTAATTCGTTCTGTGAATGTACCATCCATCGCTACTTGTACCCCTTTGATATATCCTAAAAGTGAACACATTCATTGTTGAAGCACTTCCGGATGAGAAGGTCAAGTATTGACAGGTTCTTTCTGTGACTGGAATCAGCCAGAAACCACGGACACAGTCCAACTTCGTAAATCTGTTAGCCCCATAGAGCTCTGGAGCTACTTCTTCAAAAATCTGTAGGGGATAATGACAACGTTTCACATTTGTATTCAGGTGTTTGAGGTCGATA
This sequence comes from Rhaphigaster nebulosa, assembly GCA_948150685.1. Classification (NCBI taxonomy): domain Eukaryota; kingdom Metazoa; phylum Arthropoda; class Insecta; order Hemiptera; family Pentatomidae; genus Rhaphigaster; species Rhaphigaster nebulosa. Next base: position 176,633,615 of record OX411307.1, read on the forward strand.
TATACTCAGGGTTTTATTTTTTTCCATACTACAATCATTGGTGAAACAACCTGGGCAGGTTCGGCCACTGGAACAATTATTTTGCTTTCAACCATTTTATCTAGATCTGCCTTCACTGTAGATCTTACAGTATATAGAAGCGATGGGTTTTCTATGATGTTAATGTCATTTGTGAATTCTTTCAGCCTATGCCGCTGAAGAGATCCTTATTACGAGAAATGGTTTCCACCCGTTGGATTAAATTGATGTCTTAAAGGAACGACCAAAAAATTAATGGTTGCTTTTACACTTTTTTTTAGCTGTATTGGAACATTTTCTTCACCCAATACTGGCACGGCCATTGTTGTAAGAAATCAATGGCTTCACTTGTGATCTCTCAGTCCGAATAAAACATCTGTCGGCCTCATCATTGTTGATTAAGTCTGTCTGGGACCCACAATCTAATTTAAATTTTTTGTTTAATATTACCTGGAAAGACGAGTTTCAAACCATTCTTCCTTAGATGAGCCCACTTGCTGAACCGACGCTACATACGTGAGTAAGTCCATTTAGTCATCAGCAGGGGCTTCAATTTCCTTGTTAACTGTATCAACTTTCTTTGCTTCACAAACATTTGCAAAGTTGTTCCAGCGATGACATTTCATACACTGTTTTTAAAGGTTGGACAAGCTCGTGGGTCATGAATTGTACCACATCATTTACAGTGCAAAGTTATTATTTTAGAATTTTCATTACACCCAAGGACCATCGGGAAAAAAAAGTAATATGCACTGTAGATTACAAAAGGAATATATTGTTGATTCAAAGCAGCATATTCCTGCTTATGAAACAAGTAACGTTTTAATTTGTTGATTCCACAAATTTAAGATTATAAGTATAGGTAAATATGTGTTACATAAAACAACCCATGACTTTAAGTCCACTAAAGTGTGAGATTAATAAACTCCCAAATAAACCATCTCCTTATCCAATTTAACACCGTGCGGAACTGCAGTCAGACATAACTTCACGGCACCATCCAGTCAGGCATCACTTCATATCCTTTCTTCTTTTCAAACCTTTTCTAGCATCACAAAAATCAACCTTGGGTCTTTCGAAACCAAATATATCCCTTGGCGCGCTGATAGTCGAAAACGGTATTTTTTGACCTAGCCATTTGCTGTTTTATTCTAGAAACTTTTTTGAAATTTTATACAAGGATATTAGAATTGGGCGAGCTGGGCCACCGATTCCTCCATCCCCACCCCTTAACTGCCAGGTGGTCTTACCTCAACCCTACCTTATACACCACGTGGTCTCACCTCGACCTAATCTTAACCATCAAGCCACGTCCCTTTTTAGCTACCTGATCATTAGGCCCCGCACCTTTTACTCACGTGATCAAGTCAAGTGGCCATTAGGATCCGCCTCTTTTAGTCATGTGATCTAGTCAAGTGACCCATGGCGCCTCCTGATCTATGCTCCTCCCATAGATTTTAGTCACTTGATCCAGGAACGTGGCCCGCGGCGCCTCCTAACCTATGCTCCGCCCAAAAGTTTTTAGTCACTTAACCCATGGTACCTTCTTGCCTATGCTCCACCAACAAGGTTTATCCCCTACTCCCAATGAAGGGTCAGTTACACACCTTGTAGAAGTTGAGTGTATCCGGCCGTCATTTTGTTTTTCTGCTGTTTGAGAGACTTAAGGTTTTGTTGCGGTTGAGTGTGTCCGACCGCCATTTTGTTTTTCTGCTGGTTGGGATGCTTGAGGTTTTGGAAAGGCTGAGTGTGACCGGCCGCCATTTTGTTTTTCTGAGTGAAATGTAAACATGGACTTTGAAAACATAAGCAAAGGGTAGGGTCTCATAATACTATGACAGCTTATTGACTTTGAACTGTTAATCCCTAAAGTATAAAAAAAAGAGTAGGGCCCCTTAATCCTATAACAGTTTATGGATTTTGAACTGTTAATCCCTTAAATATAAACAAATATTAGGGCTTCTTAATCCTATAGCAACTGTTGTATTTTGAACTGTTTATCTCTAAAACATAAATAAATAGTAGGGCTTCTTAATATTTGAATAGCTTATGGACTTTTAACTGTTAATCCTTAAAAAGTTTATCTTTTATATGTAAACAAAACAACCTTTTAATCTTCTGTGTATTTATAATCTCTGATTGTATGATCAATGGACTTACAAATTTACAAATATATCGATAAATCGAAACGACAGTTTCACGCTGGCTAAAGAGGTTATACCTTTTCATAACTTTTAAATAGTTTTTTATAAGTGCACGAGTCGGGATTAATAACTTCGAACACGATGCAGTAAATTTTTATTAATGAATATAATTAACACTAATGCTTAATTAGCAATAATCCTAATTATATTTTATTGATATCCTGTTCGACTTATCTGAGCCTGTCTGAATAGGATCAAGGCAGGTCGACTGATGCTCGCTTCAAAACGGGTGGTGGGGGTACTGTGTTGAGGGAACCTGACAGCCAATCAGATTCAAGTATTCTCGTTTTAACAATAGGGCCGTTTTTTGGAGCTCTTCCTCATTATCTCATCGTGCTAGTTCGAACATCTCTGGAAATGTGTGAGTTAATTTTTTAAAACTTTTTATTCATTTTCGTTGTAGTGTAGGTTTATCTCATTGATCCATATCAGTTTTTCAATTCGTTTAAATTTTCTCATAGTTCAATTTTTTTAATTATTTAATATTTTTTTTTAATTTAAGATTAACTCTTTTGTTTTCAATTTTAATTTTTTCCTTAAGTTTTCTTTTTTTCAATTCGTTTTTAATTTTCTCATTGTTTAATTTTTTTTCTTCTATGTTAGTTTTCAATTATATTTTGTTTTAATTAAAATTAATTCCTTTGTTTTCAATTAATTTTTATTTTTTCCTTATTAAATATTTTTATAATTAGAGTTTTTGTTAATTCATTTTAAATTATTTTTTATTTTTACCATATCGTCATTATTTAGTAGGGAGATTGATAGAGTCCATCATGAATATTCACGTTTGGCTACCCTGCCACGACATATATGTATTTCCTGTGGTAAGATTTTTAATTCTGAAATGCAGTGCAGAAAGCATGTACGTCGCTGTCAACCAGAAATATCGCTCGTCATTACAGAGCGAAGGCGGTTGGAGACGGCTATGGGGTCTCTTTTTCAGATCGAGAAATCATTTGGAGGAGACCTCAAGACTTTTTCCCTCCCATGTTCTGAACCAATCGATGCAGTGGAATTTCTCTGCAATCAGACAGATACCCTATATCGATTGATTTCAGAATTTTGGTCGGAATCAGACGCTCCCCTAGTTCAATTTGGTATTAGAGGCTAAATACGAAAACATCAAAGGAGAGACGTGCCTTCAAAATCAAAAATAAAGCTATCTACTGCATCTCATCACTCTACGATAGTCTAAAACCGCCCGAAAATGATGTTGTGAAATATTGTCCTAGAAATGTGTCGTATTTTTTTTTTGTCAGATCCCTTGCAAAACCCCAGTAATTGACCATAGGCGAAACATCGGATGCATCTTTGGTGAGAAACATTATCCCTCATTCGACGGCTTACCCAGCCAACTCGAATGTTGCCCATTTTCCTAAGGCTATTCTCGTGAAATCCTTGAAGTACCATCACTGCTCTCTGTGCGCCACTGTAAGCCTTCTGAACCGATTTCACAACGGAAATATCAATATTTTCCGCCCCATCGCACAGTGGGACGATTCTACTATCTAGATCGAAGTATATACTGTATCATACGAGCAAAGTGTTTAGTAGGCCTACCCATACTTTTCATATTAAAGTTTACCCTCTAAAAATGTGAAATAAAAACATAAAAAAAAAAAGTTTTTCTTTCCTTAAATGATTTATAGTTTATCCGAAAACTTCAAAAAAGATAAATCTATTTCCTTATTTATTTTAATGAAATGATTTATAGCTACACTTAAATTTGATACTTAAAAAAAAAATGTAATTTTCGAAACTACTTAATGTCATGAAGACGAAATGATTAAATAAATAAAATTTGCTTTAGTATTTTTATGAAATGATACAGATTTGTCAAAAATATTAATATTAATTAAAGCAAACATTCATTTTATACAAGCAATACTCTTTTGTTTTTTGTCAATTATTGTCAAGACTTACCTCACTTTAAGTTAAGGGAAGAGCTCATAGCATAATAGTTAAAGCAAAACAGTTGTGGTGCGGCTCGGCACCGACATCAAAATTTAATAATTTATTGAACAATTCAGGTTGATTTGTAATAGTAACTTATGTTATTTATAATTCTATACTTAAATAATATACTTTTATAAGTAAAATTACCTCTTTATTTTGATTGGTTCTTGTGTACCGTTTTGATGTCGGTTGTTTTTTTGTTTTTTTTATATTTTTATTAAAATATATAAATGTTTTACCTAGTGTGTATTAAAAAATAAATAAAAAGGAAATAAAATACACTTTTCAAATTCTAACTAAAAGGTAATATATAAATCACTACAACATCAGTTGAAAGAATAAACAGTTGTTATATCAGTTTTATTATATCTTTTAATCAGTAAAATACATCTATGAATGATAGCCATTTAACAATAAAAACATGATAAATAGACCTTCTACTTAGAAAGTGAAATAAAAAACAAAATTTGAAGGTTTAAAAAAAATTGTTGGAATGCATATGCATATGTTTTATTTCATTATATGACTAGATTATAAGATATATTGCGATAGGATTCAACCAAGACGGATCATATTGCCGGCACTGTTATCGTTTCTTTGTTTCAGCACTAGGGGAGGGAGGAGGGTGAGTTCCGGTCCGATGATGAAGCCGGGGTGGAAGGGAGAGGGGAGGGACCGACCGAACCGGATAAATCCGTCTTCGAAGTCACGGCTCCTTCCACGGCCGGACCTCTGGACAGGTCTCTCCGATCTTCCGAACCTCATGAAGTTGTCCTTACCGCGGCCAAACCTCATGAAGTTGTCCTTGGACTTGCCGAACCGCATGAAGTTCTCGTTATTTCTTCCGAACCGCATGAAGTTGTCCTTGGCACGACCCAATCTGATGAAATTGGCCTTAGCCGATGAAGATAGAGGGTTTCTGGCACGCTTCTCGTTGTTCAGCGGCTCCTCGCCCTGTAACATATGTACTTCTATCAACTCTTTTTTAAGAGAAAAAATACATATATTATATAATATTGATACAAGTTGAACCCTACAACATATTTCGTATTACATCTTTGATAAGACTAGAATTAAAACACTGAAATATTTTTAATCTTTATCATAGATCTCTAACTTGTTCAATTCTTGATTTGTTGTATAAAAATAAACAATAAAATAATTAATTTATAAGCAATAAGTAGGATGGAAATGGCGGTTCTATCCTCAGAATTTCTATGGCCTTTATTTGGAGTCCTCCCTTTAATAGCCTTAACAGCTTTTCCCTCTGACCAGCCTTAACCACTCTTTCCCATGTTAACAGCCTTAACCACCCTAAATTAATCCTAAACTTGATTAATTCTAGTCCTAAATAGCCCAATAGGTTTAGTTTGGATATAATTGCATATAATAATTCATTGAATCAAAACTTGAAATTAATATATAAGTGAATTATTGGTGCAGGCGGATAATACAACTTCTAAGAAAGAAACATGGAGACATTAACAACTCATCTGTCTTAGATAAAAAAATAAGCGATCCGGATGAGTCTATTTTTGCAATTCTGATTCACATTGAAGACCATATAACAATAACCATATCAAGTTACCATATTCAAGAATAATAATCAAGTACCATTTACTTATTAACCGAGTACCAATTACTTATTCATTATTCAAACTTCACTGATCTAAATGAAAAAATAATAGAAACTGAAAATTAATTAAAAGTTTCCACCTGACTGAGATCTCATATTGAAAAACAACTACAATTCCTCAAAGAAAAAATAATCAATATTATTGATAAACCAAAAAGAATCAAAGTTAATGGGTTACCACTAATCTACTGGTTGTCAAGAAAGTTAGATGCTAACGATAAAAATAAATATGTTGACACAATATTATAAAAAAATATTATAAATATCATATACAATAAAACACAGTTTGGCGCATGAAGTGGATATGGACAAAATGTTGATTGAAACGTTCAAAAAGGACTTTAAAATATTAAATAAAAATATCGTCAAAACGGCAAAAGTTGTAACTTCCTTCTAGAAAACAAATATACCATTCATTTAAACGAGCTATGTTGTATTATTAATTATTTAGCAATAATTAGAGTTACGGAGATAGAAAACTCTTTAGAATTTTTTAAATTAGGGATTCTTCATTATAACATATTAAACGAATCCAACTTAAAACTACTCAACAAAATCTCAATATCTAATGACTTTTAAACAATTTGGCTTGCCAGTAAAATGAATTGCATAATCAAAAGTCGATCAAAAATTAAAGTCTATCAGACCTTGAACCTATGGAAGCAACCAGTATTGGTGCAGAAGATGTTACGGAAACACTCAAACAAATGAAAAACTGGGAAGCCTCCGGACCAGATAAAATACAAAATTACTGGCTGAAGTATTTTAGTAATGTTCACGGCTATCTTGCAACATGGTATCAGAAACTCCTAGGTGGAGAGATAGAGTTCCCTTCAAACTTCTGCACAGGTAAGACTTATTAAATACAAAAAGGAAAATATGAGCCACACGATTTGAGGACCATAATCTTATTGGTGTGTACAAGTTACTAACGGCTGTTATCAGAAATAGGTTGGCTGAGCACATTCGGGGAAAGGGCATAATGCCAGTAGAACAGCTAGGGAATAAGTCAGGTTCAAGAGGATGGAAAAACCTTATGATTATTGATTCCTTCATTGCTGCCCAAATTGCAAAAAGATCTCGCAAATTCCAAGGTGACTCTCTTAGTCCTCTGTTGTTCTTTTTAGCACTTAATCATCTTACCAAACTATCAGGGGTAAAGGATACGTGCTTAATTTCGAAACGAAGCTCTCTCATTCGTTCTACATGGAAGATCTGAAACTTTATGCTAAAATTGTGAAAGAAATTAAAATCCTTCTTGAGATTGTAAAGAAGTTCAGTGAAGAGCTAAATATGGACCTAGGAATAGAGAAATGTGCGGTAATGCATGTGAAAAGAGGAAAAATTACAGAAGGAAATAACATAGAACTATCAGAAGATGTTATAATTAATCAGCCGTGAGACTCTGAATCTTACAAATATCTCGGAATGCACCAATTGCTGAAGTTTAAGGCCAATGCAAAGAAATGCTTCGAGGCGTATGAACCGTATCAAATGAATATTTAAATCCTGTTTTAATGGAAGAAATTTGATTATTGCACTTAATACGTGAGCCGTACCATCTTTATCATTCTCATTTGAAGTAATAAATAAAAGTAAGTGGACAAAAACAGAACTAGAAAGATTAGATCGCCTTCTGAGAGTCCAGATGGTGCTTTCAAGGAAAAGAACCGAAGTCCTCTGTGCCAAGGTTATATCTTCTCAGGAAGTTGGGTGGTCGTTGTCTAATTAGTCTCTTGAAGTTATGCGTTGAGGAAGAAAATAATCTTCGAAATTGCATCATTAATCATGACTCTGACATCCTCTTGACTGTGGTATCATCAGATGCAAATTACACAGCTTTAAATTTACTAAGTACTGTGACTCCGAATAGCGAATCAAACTGTGCTACTCTAACAGAAACATGGAAAACTAAGCCACTACACGGAAGATTTTTCCATTCATTAATGGATACAAGAGTAGATACTAGGCATCATTAGCTTGGTTGAAAAGTGGCAGTATCTTTCCAGAAATAGAAGGATTCCTATTGGCTATCCAAGAACAATTAATAGCCATAAAAGCATATAGGAAGCATATCTGTGGAGAGGGCATCAGTGTCTTAGGCCGCTTGTGGAAAAAGGCAGTTGAAAGTATACACCATGCATCTTCGGGTCGTAAAATTCTGGCTGGCAACGAATACCTGCTAAGATACAACAATGCTGCAAAAATTATTCATCGGGCCATAGCATTGAATATGAATCTTCAGCATATCTCGAAGTCGAAGTGTGCAGTACGAGTAGGGAGTGACCTCTCGGAGGGCCATACTAACTGCGGTGTAAGACAGTGGGGTGCTCTTGCCTGTCTTCTTTTTAACTTCGCTGCAGAGAAAGCAGTACGTATGTCCGGAATCCAACTCAAAGCAACCCTCCTTAACAGAACAGTTCAGCTTCTGCGGTACGCTGACGATGTTGATATTGCCGCCAGATCGGAACGTGCATTAAGAGAAGCGTTCTTGACCATAGAAGATGCAGCAAAGAAACTTGGGTTGCATATTAATGAAGCTAAGACCAAGTATATGAGAGTCGGAGGAGATGGACCAGGGACGGGTACTTTTGAGGCTGGACCATAAAATTTAGAAAAAGTAAGCAGCTTTGTCTACCTCGGGTCTGAGATCAACTCCAGAAACGACATCTTTCGAGAAGTCAACAGGAGGATAGCAGCGGCGAGACGGTGCTACTTCGGCCTTGTGAAGCATTTTGGAAGCTTTCGGTTCCTCTCGAACAGGAGCAAGATCACTCTCTACAAAACCTTGGTCCGCCCTCGAAAGCGTGGGCCTTTAAGAAGCAAGATGAAAATAGACTTCTGATCTTTGAGGGATCAATCTTGAGAAGGATTTTTGGCGTTGGCCTTGTTAGAGAGGGTGGAATTTGGAGAAGAAGGAGAAATGCTGAACTCGCTGGCCTTTATAAGGATATGGACTTGGTCAAGTTTATCAAGATAGGACGACTTCGTTGGGCCGGGCACGTTGCACGTATGGATGATTTGGTGACACCCAGGAAGATGCTGTCCGGAAGGATGCATGAGCAAAGAAGGATTGGCAGGCCAAATGTCAGATGGGAGGACTCAGTGACATCGGTCGCACGGGCTCTGCTGGGAGTCCGAAACTGCAGAGCTGCTGCAGCTGATCGTATTGACAGGAGAAGGCCTTTGGAGGAGACCCAGTCTCGGTGACGGGATGTAGAGCCATCTATATATGTATGTACTCTAACGAAGGCAAGAGAGAATGAGATCCTCATCTTCGAAAGGAAAATACTTCGAAGGATATTAGGTCCAGTCAGGACTGGTGACGAGTGGAGAAGAAGAAAAAATATAGAACTGTATGAGCTATATGGGGAAGTGAATGTGGATAAACTGATCAAACTCGGACGACTCCGATGGGCCGGACACGTTAAAATGAAGAACGGCAACATCTAAAAAAGTATTTTGGACGGAAACCTTGGACGGTGACCCAGATTGAGATGGGAAGACTGTGTCTCTCAGGACGCTAAAGTCATTCTAAAAGTAAAAAACTGGAGAGCAGCTGCACAGGACCGAACGACCTGGCTAAAGCTCAGCTAGGAGGTCAGGGTTCACATTGGGCTGTAAAAGAAGAAGAAAAAGGATTGGCCTAGAAATTTAAAATTTTGGATGACACCTGCCCGTACTATAAGTACCTCCCACAATCAGTAATTGATAAACGACGCGTTAAGCTGTATTAGAACCAGGCCATCATAACTGACCACACTATTCCTCACAACAAACCCGATATAATTCTTATCTTGAAGGAAGAAAATTATGCAAAGATTATCGAAATTAGATTACCTTCAGATGATAATCTTCTCAAGGTACTTTTCGAAAAAGTTCTACAATATCAGCATCTGGGAGAAGAACTGAAGCAACTATTTAAACTTGACATAGCAAAGGTCTTTCCATTGGTCATCTCGACAAATGGATTAATCTCGGAGATGACGGTGAAAACCATTAAGAATTTGGACTTTTCCTTTAATATTTTGGAACAGGTACAGAGAGCAATGTTACTCGGAACTGCGAGCATCGTTAGGAAATGTATAAATATAACAAATTAAATTTTTCTAGCCTCACCCTTGACCTAGGTCCGGTAGGTGATATTTCCGGCAAATGCCGAGAAAGAGGAAAACCTCTTAAATAATAATAATAATGTCTAATCCATAAAATTTCATTAGTAGCAACTGGATTTAAGAAACGGGAAGAGAGTAAAAAATATAGCACCCTATAAAAGAGGACCAAAGAATAAAATTGAGGAGATCCGCAAAGAAATTGGAATATTGACAAGCTATTTAAGAAATCCAACTACAACAACGTTTAAACTAAAGAAAAAGGTGGACGAAATTATTGTCCTACATATAGGAGATGTATAGAAGTCAGAATTAAATGATAAATTGAACATATACTTAGCTGGGAATATGCCAAAATTGGCTGTATTCGCTGATAGGTTAAGAAGACATACTGAGGTTGAAAATAGACGAAGGAAAAATTCGAAGTTATTATCAAAGCAGAAAGTCTTCTATAAGTCATTAAATCGTCAACCGAAAATTGATGCTTTTCATGTCAATGAGAAAGAATCAATTTTCTGGTCGAAGCTCCGAAGCTAAGTAATTTTAACGGTTATTTTTAGACATGGCAAAAAAAATGCAGGCTCAGTTTCGACAATGGATGAAATTTCAATAAACCAAGCTGATATCCTACAACCAATTAAAAGAATGAAAAATTGGAAATCACCTGGTCCTGACAGAATTCAGAGTTACTGGTTAAAATATTAACTACTAAAAATTTAGCATTAGCTTCTTATTAAGAAAAATTATTAGGAAATAACATTATCCCACCAGAAGACATTTGTAAAAGAATAACTAACTTAATCCCTAAATCAGCCACGGATCATCTTGATCCTAAAGATTATAGGCCTATCACCTGCTTAAATGGAGTTTATATGTTCTTAACATCTATGATCAGTTGTAAAATAGCAGAGCGTGTCAACAAGTATAATATCATCACAAAAGAGCAACTAGGATGTAAGAAAGATGCCAAAGGATGCAATGAGCTGTTAGTTATAGATTCGTTCATAGCATTCCAAATATCAAAGAATAAGCGAAATGCCTCTTATCTTCTGCATAGATTACCAAAAGGCGTAAGAATTCAATGCCCCAAATTGTAGATCTTAGATCGTCTAATGAAGATTTGGAAAGTAAAATTGCTCTTGCCTAAATTTAGTAGTTCCAAGTCATGCATATCAATAAATAGAAGAATATTTCAAGGAGATTCTTTAAGTCCATTGTTGTTTTGTATGACATTAAACCCGCTAAGTGAATACTGGATGATTCCGGGAAGGGTTACAAACTTGATAATGGTGGAACTGAAATCTCCCATGGTCTATATATGGATGATTTAAAATAGTACTCTAAAAGTGAAAAAAAAAAAAAACTGGTGAGCATAATCCAGATGGTAGTCATTTATTAATGATATAGGTATGACTCTAGGAATAGATAAGTGTGTTGTAATTCATATTAAAAGGGGAGAGATTACGATTAAACCAGACGTGGAGCTCATTAATAATGCAACAATTAAACAACTAAGCGATTTAGACTCTTATTAATATTTAGGTTTAGGCCAACTATTGAAATTCAAGAAGAATAATAAAGAAGAGTTTAAAAGACGGATTGGAAAACTCCTCAAAATGTATCTTTCAGCTGGTAACTCAATTAAAGCGATTAATACATTCCAGTACTTATACTTTTGGCGTTTTAAAGTGGTCTAACACGTAACTTGAAGAAATGAATCGTTTAGTAACAGTCCTTTTTACCTCAGCTAGAAAACGACATCCCAAATCTTCAATTGGGAGGATGTACTTGCCACGAAATCAAGGAGGAAGGGGACTTGTTAGTCTGTTAAGGAGCTGCAGAGAGCAAGAAAATAACTTAAAATACAGATTTTTACAATATAACTCTCCTTTGTGGTCAGAAATAAGAACATTGGCCAATGGATACACAGCATTAAACTTAATTTCACCGGAGCATAAAGAGTATCCTACCGAAGAAATTCTTATTGAAATTTGAAAAATAAATCGTTACATGGTCGCTTTTACCATTCTCTATTGCAATTAGGAATAAAGTAGGAAGCTTCTACCAACTGGCTTAAAAAAGGATTTTATTTCCTGAAACGGAAGGGTTTATTTTAGCCATTCGGAATCAGGTTGTTTCCACGAACCCTTACAGCAAATATATATGTGGAGAAGACATCAATGACCAATGTCCGCTATGTAAGAGTGCCATTGACTCTATCCAGGATATATCATCTGAATATCAAGCATTTGGCGGTTAAGAATACCTTATGAGGCACAATAACCTGACCAAGATTATCCATCAAGCCTGGCCTTATTATACAACATGATAGCTGACCAGGTTCCTTATTATCCGTACGAGCCGAAACCGGTACTGTCTGTTGAAAACAGAACAATATATTAGGATCATTCTATCATTACAGACCGTAGAATATTAAATAATAAACCAGAAATAGTCTTAATAGATCAAAATGTAAAAAGTGGCTATGCCATCGATATTGCTGTTCCAACCGATGATAATATCGACATAACAGTATCAGAAAAAATGAAAAAAGAGATGTGTCATGAGCTATGACACATCTCTATGTACATCACATACAATGTATAATTGTATTTGAAATGCACATGCCCAATAAAAAATAAAATTTGAAAAAAGGAATAAGAACTCGCGAAAACCTAATTAACGATTTGTATAACAAAGATAATATCAATAGTGTCAGAATATGGAAGAGCGCTGGCGCAATCACAATTTCCATTAACAATATCGAATCAGAACCCAATAATCGATATCCGTACCAAAGAAATGGCAACTGTAATAGTAATTCGAAATGCGCATGCTCAATAAAAAATTCATTTAAAATAACGGAATCAGAATCTTCGAAAAACTTATTAACGATCCCTATATCAGAGAAAACTCCAACAGTAACGTAAATGAAAAATGCGCATGCGCGATTAATAATCCAATTAAAAATATGGAATCAGAACCCTCGATAGCCTTATAAACGATACCTTTATCATAAAAAACTCAAACAGTAACGGAAATGCAAAATGCGCATGCGTGATTAAAAATCCAATTAAAAATATGGAATCAGAACCCTTGAAAACCTTATTTGCGATCCCTATATCGTAGAAAACTCCAACAATAACCGAAATGCCAAACGCGCATGCGCGATCTAAAACCCAACTAAAAAAATGGAATCAGAACTCTCGATAACCTAATAAACGACCCCTTTATCATAGAAATCTTCAATAGCCAGGAAATGCAAAAAGCGCATGTGCGATCCAAAATCTAACTAAAAAAGAGGAATCGGAACCCTCAAAAACCTAATAAACGATCCCTTTATCATAGAAATCTCCAATAGCAACGTAAAAGCGAAATGCGCATGCGCGATCGTAAATCCGATAGTGAATTCGGAAATAGCGTCCTTGAAAACCTAGTAAACGATGCCAATACCGAAGAATTTTGAAAACTAATAATTAAGTAGAAATACTCATGGCCGAATAAAATTTCGGCAGTAAATTTGACATTAACAACTTCGAAAACCTTATGAACGATCACCAAATCGATGAAATCCACCCTCCCCCACTAAATAAATAAAAAATAATAAATATTTAAAAATAAATAAACGACAATGTTATTTCAAAAAACTACCTACTTGAAATTAGCACTTAATATCAATTATCTAATAAACGAAACAAATGTCCAAAGAAATTCCGAAATTATTTCAAAAGTCATTAATGTAATTAAAATAATTATTTTTCAATAATAAAACTAATAATATTGAATTATTTCATGTCCGGTTGGGTTACATTTGAAATGGAAAAGGTTACAATTGAATTGGAAAAGGTGACAATTGATTTGGAAAGGGTTACAATTGACGTGGAAATGCTATAACACATGATGTAATCACTTGTTATAATCATTTTGATGTAACATTTTAAAATTTAATAATACCGGAAAAATCCAAATATTACTTTAGAGGGGGGGAATGGCTGTGGATAAAACGGACACGTGCCGAGAATCCTTTACCAATAGCTCTCTCCTATCCCAAACCGAGGGAGTAGAACCACCATTTCCTCCATAGAGGTATATACTTTTTTATCTTGTATCATTGCTAAGCTAATTGATTTTATAAAATAATTTCATGGTAGAAATAGTTTGGTATATCTCAATAAGACTGGTTGAAATACAAGTTTGCGAAAACATGAGATCGGAACAACCAATGGAATCCGAGAGTTTGTAGAAATAGGTATAAGTTTAAGAAAGTGGATAATTTTACTTATCTAGGAAGCATAATAAACGCTTCTCATAATGTATCCCTGGAGATTAACAAAAGGATCATCAATGCCAATAGGTACTATTTTGGTCTTCGGAGACATCTATAGAGTTCATTTTTATTCAGGCACACTAAAATAGTGTTATATAGGACCCTAATAAGAACAGTTCTCACAGACGCCTCCGAAACATGGAATCTATCAATTTTAATTATTCTTAATTTTATATTTAGCTCATACACATTTTTGAAAATAAAATTATCAATTTTGACACTCGATCACCGAATTAGAAAATCGGTATTATTTTCAAATAAAGCGCCTATGATAACTCGATAAAGGACCTCAAAATCGAATAACTCCGAAACGTTAAAATATATCGATACTTCATCGATTAAAATTTATATACCTTAAAATCAATAGTATTTTCAAAATCTAAGTATTCTCAAAATCCGATATCGAATAAATCCAAAAAATTAATATTTATCGATGAAGGACCGGGTAGATCCATATTGTAAATACTCTAAACATTTATTTCTTCCTCGAATGATGAGTAATTGGGTGCAAAAACCATTTGATAACGGCCACTGGCTTTAGCACGTCCTATTTCCTCTTTCATACGCCTCAATAAAGCCAGTTCTTTGCGCTGATGAGAATACCGTCATACCCAAAGTAGTGGGTTAAGAATAAGATCCAAAAGAACATCTTTGGAGTTTCACCTGTGATGACGATGATGACTGAGATGGCTCCCTTATTCTGGTTTTATTTTTTAAAGTTTGGCGCTGTATATTTCGACTTGGTCCGGATTGGACTTAAATATGACAATATATGAATTTTAAATATCTTTAAGATGCCTGAGGATGGCTTGTAGGCCGAAAATTTGCATCATAATAAATAAATTGGTGAAATAGCAACAGCCTGCCTTCATTTTTATTAATTTATTGCATTTATTCCATATTAAAGTTAGTTAGAAAAATTAATTATTCATAGTTATCAACTGCTTGTGTTTCATGTGTAATTGGCTTTCGCGTAATTCAAACTTATCTCATTTCATTCTTTTTTAGAACTAGTGGCCTTCGGTTCTGTTTATCACATTATTCTAATCTGATTTCCACCTACGGAATATATTCCACAGATTCGTTTATGAAATTGTTTATGAAAAAAGTTATGACAATATTGATGTTAATAGCACATGTAAAGGTAATGGTGGGAGGAACAAGTCCAGCCTGTGGACCTATTGAATATTGATCTTAAAAATTACTTAAAAATAACTGAAGGCCAAGTGTAGATATTTAATTAAGTATTGATATTTAATTAAAAGTATTAATTATTAATATATATAACTCTGATATAATAAAACATTTGCAAATCTGAACATGATTTATTAATAAATACGCTTAAATAATTTTCTTAATATTCGTTTCTTGATATCACTATCCTTAAAAAAAAAAATCGCTTTTGTTCTGGCAAATTAGAAATGTCTGCGCTATAATAAAATATTTGCATAGTGTAACAAGAATTTCACCTCAGTTAGATCCAGAGGACTCGGTTGACAACGTTCTTGGACTCCTGTAGAAGAACGTCCAAACCTCATGAAGTTCTTCTCGAGACTACTCCGACGCGTAAGCGTGTCTACAAGAAGTGGGTTCCTCAGCCTCACCTCTTCTTCTCCTAGAGCGCAGCATTGATGATGGATCAGCAGCCACGCTCCCACTAGCATACTTCCAAACATCTCAATCTGTAAACATTAATCCTTATCCTATTATTGTGTTAATTAATATATATAAGTAATAATAATTTCTGGTTGATAAATATAAATAATGATTTTTTAACTCTTTATTATCCCTAATGGAAGGGCTAGCAATGCTTAATTAAACTAAATTTTGTAATAACATACCAGGATCCCCTTTAAAATATTTTCAGTGCGAACCGTTTTGATACAAGATAACTGAATTATTAAGTATTAAAAATAAAAATTTAAAACTAAATTTATTTTTATGATCATCTGCTTGATATATAATATATTATATATATATATATATATATATATATATATATATATATATATATATATATATATATATATATTTTTTTTTTTCTTTTTGTTAAAATTAAACAGTTATGAACTCTTACTTTTACTTTTTTTCCTTTATTTAAAAATATTTGGTCCAAAAATCTCAGTTCTTTCAGTCTCTATCACTTTTCATTAGACACTAGTATAGATGATTCCGAAATCAAACTCACAATTGAAATACTAAAATTAATTAACGGGATACAATAAACTGGTGGAGGTTTAATGCTAAAATAAACAATATTTATGAGAACAGTGCGTTTTCAATAATAAAATTTATTAATCCATCAATGTCAATTTAATCAAACAGTTGCGATTTAATCAAAACTGCTTCGTTAATGATGATATGAGAATTAATGTTAATATAGCATAAGGTACGCAATTATGGGCTTAAAAAATCAATCAGAAAATGAAAATTCAAGACAAAGCCTCTTCTGCTAATATTTCTACCCTAGGCCAAAATTCTTCAGTTGAAATTCATACTAAAGGTGTATGAAGCTAAAGTTGTTCAACTTTATTCTGGTATCTGTTGCCACGGAAAGTCCACATCCGTTACATCATTCGATTTTCTACCCCATCACTTTAAAATTGAGTAACGTTTAGCCATGTTTTGCATATAGATTGTCCATAAATACTAAATCCCTCATCATATATTCGGAGAAAACACAACTTTAGCGAAAGAAGGTTGTTAATCGCAAACTTCCCTAGAGCAACTATGTATTCTTTTGGTATAGTTAATCATAAAATGTACTTCGCATGGGAAAAGATGTTTCAAATGTTTGCTTTTTCCAAGTTAAACTATGAATTTTACTTAAAACATCAAACACGTGCTGAAACCTTTTGAAACTTCAATCCCTGACTTTTCTTGGAATTATTTTTTTTTCTTAAATGCTTCTTGATCATTTATAGAAAAGTTGTAGGAAATGATTATTGAAACTTTAACAGCAACATGTTAAAGTTAGATATTGTTTTTCTGCTTGCCACTCTAACAGAATATTTTAGTAGTGAGCATGTGTTTGTTTTTCCGGACCAACAGCAATAATTCAAGGTGGTATCCTCGGCTCTTTACAATGCCTCACTATGTATTTAAATCCAATTCCAAACTCGGCATCCAATGATTCCAATAAGTTAACTGATAAAGATTCTTCTCTATCTCTCGAAAAATCTTATTAGAAATTACAAGGAATAGATGCGCTAGATTTTATAAGATATTTCTTCTTATTAAAAATTAGTTTATTATTTTTAAAAAATTGAGAAATTTTCTTATTATACAGCAAATAAATCAACCCTGGAGTAAGTGCTAGGGGTACTTACTGGTGTCCCCCAGGCGTCAACAACACAGTCAGTATACGTAATCGTGTGTTCACATTGGAGATCTGAAATTAATAATTCCAAGTAGCTACCTACTATAACCCCATTTAGAACAGGATATTGCCAATTTTTGTATGACTTCCGCAGCCACAACTTATTTTTTTCTTAAAAGAACTCTCTAGTTGTCCGCCACGAGTCTCACTGTGTTTAATTTGTGTTCTTTCATTGAATCTTTGCAGGTGTATATATACACTGGGTGGCCCTTCTTTATAGGGATGAAAAAAAAAACTTTGTACTTTTTTAACGCTCACCCCTTATATTTTTTCCTTTTGCTATTGTGTAAATTTGTACAACATATTTTTGCAAAATATTAACACTAACCCGTGCCGCATCGAGCCTAAAATAGGACATCGAAAGAAAATTAACCAGTAGAACATTTATATTTATTTTCTAAATTATAAATATCAGCTTATTGTTATGTAAAATGTTAAAATAATGTTGTGAGAGAAGTATATAAGTATTTAAACTTCTTTAGTTAATTTACTTATATTTTCCTTTTTTAATGTCAAGGAGGGAATTGTCTACTGTGGCTTCGACCTATTGGGGGAGAATCCGTTTCTGCTCTTCATCCATATTAGAATCCTCTTCATAAGCCATTAGAATCCTGCGTTAATTTTAACAATCTTTCACTCGAGTCAATGACAATTCGAAGATGCTTGCAAGTTTCAATAAGTTTTAAATAAGGTACGTCACTGTCTGGATTAATATTTAAAAAAAAAAATATATATATATATATATATATATATATATATATATATATATATATATATATATATATATATAAGTTAAGTCCTGGGGACCAACAATATTTACGTTAATCTTAAACAGCTTTTATGTAAACAAGCCAAAGATATATATGTAGGATTACGAGAGCAATAAAGGAAGTTATAATTCTGAGTTCATTGCGTTCATTATTAAAACATTTTCTTTCTTTTTTTTAACTTTTTCGCTCGGTGAACTCTAAGTTATATATATATATATATATATATATATATATATATATATATATATATATATATATAACTTAGTTATATATAACTAAGTGATGCCGAAACCCGGGAAAACGAGCGTGCGGGAAACGGGTGAGCGGTAAGCCGATTTTTTTTTTGTAGTGTGAGAAGTGCCTCTTTTTTTCCCGCTCTTTCTTCTAAGGTCGTGTTGAGACATGGCAACTGATGGATTATTGAAGCCGGCAGTGCTGCAGGTTCCAGCAGAAATTCCCGCGTTGCCTGAAGACACCTTGGCGGAAGCACAAGCAAATACTTTAGCATGGATGAAAGTAAGGGCGGTGACGGCACAGGGCTTACGGAAGGCGATCTCAGACCTTGAAAGGTTCAATGGAGAAATTGGAGAATTGAACCATTTCCTTAAAGGAGGAGATCGTATAATGAATAGAATAGAGGTTACAAAAGCAGAGAACGTATTAGAACCCAGAGACGCGGATTTGTTGAGGGCCGAGTTAGTGTGTCGCGTGAAGCGGCATGTATTAAACTTTATTCAGGCGGATGAAGAAACTCCCTGGCACATCATCAAGGAGAGATTGAAGAAGGCCTATGGAGGAGGCAGATGGACACCGGAAGAGGACCTCGTTCAGCTGTTCCGAGAAGGCAAACACCCGCGGCAGAGCAATGGAAAATACGCAGGTGAGTTGCTGGTGAAGTTTAATAGGATCACCGAGAAAATGCGCGAGACGGCGAGCGCCGTAGAAGTAGAATTCAAAATGTCCTTTGTATCCACCTTACTAAAAATACAGTTGGCGAGAGAAATAGGAAAGAAGGAAGGGCTACCCCGGGAGAAGAATTTTATCGAATGCGCCCAGGAAATGATGGATGCTAGTGCAAGGGATGAGGAAGCACGGCCAGAGCCAGAAGAGATAGGATGGAATCGAGTCTCGTATCGAAGACCAAGGCCCGCACCGGTAGTCTGGAGGAAGAAGGAGACGGAAGTCCATAGCAGGGATAAGACAGGAAGTGACAGCCAGAGGCCAGGCATGAGAAAACGAGGTGAGCAGAGCAGAAGGGAGGAACGGCGATGCCATGGTTGCGGGAAGCCGGGGCACCTGGTTGCTCAGTGCCCTCGCACGGAGTGCTTTGAGTGCGGCACAGAAGGACATATTGCCAGGCATTGTCCTTATATGTACTCTCGCAGGGAGAAGCAGAGGGTGGAACCCATGGAGGTGAACGCCCAGAGAATTTGGCGAAGACATAGGGCGACCCCGGTATCGACAGAGACTTCAGAAACAGACGAAGAAGGACCGGCGAGCAGCGAAGGCGAAGGAGACAGGAGTAGTCGCAGGAGTGGACGACTACGGGTGAAGACTGGGAGGAAGCAGCTGGCGGAGGACTGAGGGGAGTGTCGGCAGAGAGGCGACCGCACAATAGTGAACTGCAGTGTGAGAGGAGGACGCGGCGGTTTGCCTATTATCCAGGTAGAACGAGGAGTCAGGTGCCTTGTGGATACTGGGAGCTCCGGCACAATCCTGAGTCGGAAGGCGGTGGAGAAGTTGGCGGTGCGAAAAGGGACACTCCAGGTACAGGTATGTTCATGTAAATTGACTACTCTGGGTGACCCTTGTATAGTAGAGGGGGAAGTGATGGTAGAACTGGGGACATGGTTTAAAACAGGGACCAAATTAAGAGTTCACGTGGTGGAGAATATGTTGCGCGGTTATGAAGGGACAATCGGGTGTGACATTTTAAATCGATTAGGAACTCGGGTGCGAAATAAGGATGGTAAATGGTCCATTAAGATAGGGGGTAAGACGTACAAGTGTTACGGGAGGGTGAGAGACGCGATGGTTTGTGTAGGCGCGGTGAACCAGGCGGAGGATTGGAGGGTACGAATCCGGCGGGACTTTAACGATATTTTTCACAAGGAGGGCGAGCGGTTAGGCGCGACTGGAGAAACCGTTCACGAAATACCGTTAAAGGAAGAGCGTGTGAGGTATGTGAAAGAAAGGCGATACCCGCAGGCGTTGAGGCAGCACATAAGGGAAGAGATAAGAAGTCTTAAAGAACAAGGAATCATTGTGGACAGCACATCACCGCACAATAGTCCACTTGGGCGAGAAGTACCCCATCCCGCGATTCGAGGACATCATAGATAGGTTGAGCGGGGCAACAGTGTTCAGCACCTTAGACTTAAAGGCGGGATACCATCAGATCAAGATGCAACCGGAAGATCAGTCCAAGACGGCGTTCACATTCGAAAGAGGACATTATCAGTTTACTAGGATGCCGTTCGGACTCAAAAACGCGCCCATTATCTTTCAGAAATTAATGGATGAGTTCCTCCGAGGAGTGGATGAAGATGTGTGTCAAGTCTATATGGACGATCTTTTGGTATTTATCAAGACCGAGAAGCAGCATAAAGAGGATCTCAAGAGGGTGTTCAATAGGATACGGGAATTCGGCCTGAAGCTCTCCGCTGAAAAGTCACTGCTAGGAAAAGGGGAGATTACTTTCTTGGGACACACCATTACGAAGGAGGTAGTTAAACCTGATAAGAGCAAGGTGGACGCAATTTCCAGGATGGCGGTAACGAGAGACGTAAAGGGGATACGTCGTCTGTTAGGCTCATTGAATTATTACCGACGTTTTGTCCCAGAAATGGCGGAATATCTGGTCCCTATCAATAACCTATTGAAAAAAGGACAGACAATTTTTGTTACCCCAGAGATGGAGAATAACATCCGCAAATGTATGGCGCGGCTGCAAGAGGAACCAGTACTTGCCTTCCCGGACTTTGAGAAGCCCTTTATGCTCACGACAGATGCCAGCGAGTATGCACTAGGAGCGGTTTTGTCAAAAGATGGGGAAAAAGGAGATCGTCCCGACCAGATTTAGTGCACTAGAGTGTGAACTTTTAGGAATAGTGTGGGCAATAGACCATTTCCGACCCTACGTATTTGGGAGAAAGTTCACTGTGCATATAGACCACAGACCCCTGCAGTGGGTGGGCAAGATGAAGGAATCATTCGCTCGAATCACTAGGTGGAAGGAGTTTTTGGGACAGTACAACCTGGAAATCAAGTACAAACCCGGGAAAGAGAGTGTGGTAGCCGATTGGCTGTCCCGGGCCATAATGGTAAACGCGGTGGAAGAGGCGGGAGAAGAATCGTCACGGGACATTAGACAGTTTCTACAGGAATGGACTCCGGAGGGAGAAGGGGAACAGAGTACCGGCAGTAGCGAGCAGGAGGATGAAAACCAGGTCGAAGAAACAACAGTGGGAGACAGGCCGATCGAGATGACGCAACTTGAGGAGATTATTAATGACAAGTGACGCCAGGTTATTTGGAAAACCAGGACCTCGGGACTTCTCAAAATGGAGTTCTCCAAATATGGCAATTGTGACATCATCACCATCTGGTCACAACCCTGAGTCAACGATGAGAATATTTGTCGAGTACTGAAAGATGCTTCCAAGCCCAGAAGAACATCCCACTTACATATAGGAAACGCCACCGTGTGGGAAAAAGTGCAGCGTTTATGGCGGTTAGAAAGATTGGGTGGGAACCGCAACTCCATTCGATGTACCCTGATGGTAGAGACGATCCGAGAGCGCGAACGTCAGAACGAAATCACCGTAGCATATCACCAGGGCAAAACTAATCATAGGGGAATCGCCGAAACTTTGCAAGCACTTAAGCGGCGGTACTTCTGGTGGAATATGAAGAGGACTGTTAGGGAGGTCGTGGGGGCATGCGACGTTTGTTTATCTACTAAATACGATAGGCATCCTCCCAAAGGAGTACAAGAAGAGACGCCCACTGCAGAATCACCTTTGTCGGACCTGCAAATCGATACATTCTCCTGGAGGGGCTATAAGTGGCTCACGTTAATAGACTTTTTAACTTTTTCGCTCGGTGAACTCTAAGTTATATATATATATATATATATATATATATATATATATATATAGTTTGATATTTCTAAAGAAATTTGGTATATATATATATATATATATATATATATATATATATATATATATATATATACCCAATTTCTTTAGAAATATCAAACTATTCTGAGAATTGAAGTGTTCTATATGTTCTTTAGTCTGTTTATTTCTGACACTTCCAATCCCGATTGCTCACTAAATAAATCCATTTTCAATAAATAAATCGCCTTTGCAATCTATCTATGTAACGCTCCTGACGGTCTGATTTTAATTTTACATTCAGGATTCCTTCCAATGGATATTGGGAAAAATTCAATGAAATTAGGGATTGATAAATTATTTGCCACTTATATTTGTACTGGTTTCTTCTCGCATTGTACTAATGCGAGAAGAAACCAGTACAAACTATTCTGTTTGATATAATCCATTTCAACCTTGAACTGAGGATGAATGTATAACATTCGAAACTAGTTTTCAATAATACAAATTTATAGAAGTGGCAAATAATTCATCAATCCCTAATTAGATTGATCCTTCTATACCATCATTCGGATGTCAACTGACCAATTAGATTGATCCTTCTATACCATCATGCGGATGTCAACTGACCAATTAGATTGATCCTTCTATACCATCATGCGGATGTCAACTGACCAATTAGATTGATCCTTCTATACCATCATGCGGATGTCAACTGAAAATTCAATGAGCTCTTTATAATCTTATATCAGTTTTTCACTAGCTACTGCATTAAAAAAATGCACTGATGGACAGAATTAACCCATCAGTTAATTTATGTTTCAATTACCCTAGATCTAGAGTTTTTTTTAAAGGTTTATTAGAAGGTTATAACCAATCAGAGTGTAAGTATAGATCAATTGGAATATGAATAATCGCTGGTTTATCTTTTTATATCTGTTAAATCCTCTTAGCCACCATAATATCAAAGTTAGTATCAGGAGATTTCTTCACTACCAGTCTTTTACAGACAAAGTGGATCTTTTCTCTCATATCATTTTTTTAAACATTACAATGACTACGCGCATTTGATTATCCACAATCCCATCAACGAGCTCTCTTGAATCATTTACCGGCTTGTCTGGAGTTTTTTTCAGGATTTGATGTGTTCGATGAAGGACCGGATAGATCCATATTGTAAATACTCTAAATATTTAGTTCTTCCTCAAATTATGAGTAATTGGGTGCAAAAAACATTTGAAAACCTCCACTGGCTTTAGCACGTCCTATTTCCTCTTTCATACGCCTCAATAAAGCCATTTATTTGCACTTTTTCCAAATAACGTAAACTCCGAGAAGGCAGGTTGTTCTTCGGCCCGGCCCTCTTTGACCTAGCTTTTCTTGGGATTCTCGTCTTTTCCCAGAAAATCAAATGTTCAAGAACTACTAAATTTACACTTACACCCATAGTCAATTTAACCTCTCGTCAATTGTAAAATATTACCCGTAATACTTGTTGGTTACATGGAAATTATCTGTCTGTGATTCGGTGACTCAAAGAGCCTATTAAATAACTATTCGGATCTCCACTACTCAAGTTACTGGACAATTTGGTACTGTACATGGGTATGTCTTGAGATAAACTGAGGGCTAGATTAGAGGTTTCTATTAATTTTTTAAGTGAAAACTTCTTTAGGGGCGTTTTTATATTAAAAGGGGAAAAATAGTGAGTATGCAATCAGAAATGAAATTATCAAAAATTAAGGACTATCCTAATGCAGGGAACCGATGTTGGGAGCGGAAAGCAGGGACGAGTCTCTTCAAGTTCGATGCGGCACATGGACCTGACAGTCCATTCGAACAAAAAAGGTTTCAATTTATTTTTTATATTAAAAAGAAAAAAAATAGAGGCTGTAGAATCAGGAATTAAAGTATCAAAAATAAGGGCCATCCTAATATACACTAATTATTTTTATGCATATTTAAGAAATACTTCTTTTTTTTTTTTAAGAAATTTTTATTTGACAATTTAAATAATTTATTTAATTTCATTAAGTCAATTATTCATATTTTCTTCCTTTTAATTTGAGTTGGGTTCTCTACCTTACGATTATTAAAAATATTGCCCATCATATTTCAGTTATAAATTAATTAACTAAACTTGCAGCGTCAAATAAAATTAAGCGTTAATTGAGAACGAGTGAAATATTTAATTTAAAAACAATATCTTAATTGCTTGCATTTAATGAAATATAAAACTTCAATAACGATCCCTTATTCAAACATGTGGTGATACATTCAATTAATATTTCATCCATATTATGGAACGTGTACTAATGAAAATATGCCTTTGTAAAAAAATGAAGAGACAGGGAGGGAGAGGGGAGGAATCCCCCTGGAACCGGGGTGCCGGGGTGTTTTTTAGTTTTAAGTGTTTAGAGTTGATTAAAAAATACATGCAGCCAAAATGTTTGTTGAAAAAGTATATGAAAATAATAATATCGTTTCAATCTATAATAAATAATATCACGTACTATTATCATAATATTACAGTGTAGCCTAATTTTTACCATTTTCGTAAAACCTTACTCCATATAAAAATATGATTGAAGAAAAATTGGCAGGATAATATTGAACTATTATCAGTGGCATTTGCACCGTTTGGATAAAACAACTTGGGTGAATCTTGGTAATTTTTTTTATTTCAATAATCTTCTTTTTCGTTATCATTCCAAAGTACTCTAATATATTATTCAATGAGTGTTTGTGTTTTATTTTATCATTAATTTTCTCTACAGGAGATCCTTCCTTTTCAATTAACAAAACATTTCGCCAGAAATTTTACGAAAATTCGGAAGTAAGCCATTTTGCAATTTTATTTCATTTACCTACGTAATATCCTTTGTAATAAATTTAATTAATAATTTTTTTTGTTGGAAATGGAAAAGAAAATTTATAATTTTTCAACTCTGGAAGATACAGAGGAAATTAATAAGCAGAGAAATCCGATGAAAGAGATTCAGAAGCAGACGATTTTCTGCCAGCAGAATCTTTCTCAACTCAATTCAGTAAAACCAAGTATATAGCTTTCCAATTATTTTTTTTTCAATGTTAGGGCAAATTATCCGCGATATTAAAAATCCGCCAGTTCTCTACACCTTTCGACTACCAGACCACATAATTCATGTTAAGAAAGGAGAACACTAAAAACTGAGACCAAAATCAGGTATATGTCATTCCAATTATTATTAGCAAATTTGGGACGATTTTGAGCGTGTACCACATCTCATTTCGACGGATACAGGATACCAGACTACGATATGCTATTTTTGCGGTAGATGATGAAATGATACTACATCAATGAGTTATATATGTCTTTGCAATTAAATTGGCATGTGGGTGGCTCCTGGTATATTAGAATTCATCACTAACATTTTTGTGATATCATAAAATTAAAAAGTAAAATTTACTGTTACGTATGCCCTGTATCATAGTAGGCTCATGATATAACTATTCAGCAATTATTAAACAATTATATTTATTCATATATTTATATACATCTATATTCAGAAATTAAGATTTTTCATTTAACCGTATATCTTCGAACAAAGTCTTAGTAACCAACAAAACAAATCTATCATTGTAGCGAAGTAAATGAATATATAATTGTCTTGTTAAATACTGATTAGTAATATCATGAGCCTACTATGATATAGGGTCAACATAATACAAAATTTTATTTTTCAATTTTCGAGTAGAAGATTTACAAATATTAGTAATGGATTCTAATTTGATTACATAAACCCGAAGAAATTATTAAACTTTCACGAAATAGAAATAAAAGGAAGAGTCAGTTGAATATGAAAACATTAACTATCATTTCCATTAGGGTAATCGGAACTTTTCATAGTTCCAAATCAATTAAAAACATTGAAAATATTTATGAAAGAACGATTTATTAAACGAAATGGAAAATTATTACTGTAAAAGCATACGATACAGTGGAGGATCAATGTGAATTTCGGCACTGGCAGCCATTATGGTAAATGGAGCGTTTTGGCGCCAACTTACGTTGTTCAAATTTCTGTCATTTATTTCTAGGAAAATCTCGGGTAGGGAAAAAGTTATTTGAGATTATTATAGGCGAGGACCAACACAGGACATGCTGATGGTAGTAACTTACGATGTGGCTTAAACACAGGATATGCTGATGGTAGTAACTTACGATGTGGCTTAAACACAGGATATGCTGATGGTAGTAACTTACGATGTGGCTCAAACACAGGATATGCTGGTGGTAGTAACTTACGATGTGGCTTAAACACAGGATATGCTGATGGTAGTAACTTACGATGTGGCTCAAACACAGGATATGCTGGTGGTAGTAACTTACGATGTGGCTTAAACACAGGATATGCTGGTGGTAGTAACTTACGATGTGGCTTAAACACAGGATATGCTGGTGGTAGTAACTTACGATGTGGCTTAAGCACAGGATATGCTGGTGGTAGTAACTTACGATGTGGCTTAAACACAGGATATGCTGGTGGTAGTAACTTCCGATGTGGCTTAAACAAGGTTACTTGTCATTCATCTGCAGTTGATATTGGGGTTATTGATCTGTTTGTCCTATTAAAGACTTACACGCTACGAGACAGAAATGTGTGTTTCTTGAAGTCTGAAAGAGGGAATACTGAGGACAAGATATTCTACACCAGATAATTGCTACCTTTTAGTGGATAGATCCTGTTCATGTTTAGTTTCACAGGAATTTACACAACATGTGCATTCAACTGAAGCAAGAGAACCATCTTGAAGAGCCGCCCAATGGTGAGGCCAAGCACCACTCTTTAAGAGTGTATTTACAACTCAATCCAGAACGATGGGATTCTTTCCAGAGGGAGGATTCTTCTATCCTGTCAAAACCATTCAAAAATTCGTCTCATCAATTTAGTAAAAAATCATTGTCTCCGATAATTCGCTTAAATACATTTTAAAACACAAGTACTGAAACTTAATTAGAGTAGAATCCTTTTATTTAAAAAAAAAGTTTGAAATTAATATTAAGTTAGTTAATTTCATTAGCAAGAATGTTCTCTTACTTAACATTAACTAGCATATTTTCATCAGTTAACTTAATATTATTTTCATTCTAATATTTTTTGTAAATAAAACAATTCAGTTCTCATCGCTTTTCATTACTTCATGTATATTAGCGAATTATTGAATACAATAACTTTTTGCCGTTTTGATGAGACGTATTTTCAGACGATTTTATAAAGAAAAAAAACATGGATCTGAGTAAAAAAAAAATTTAGAAAATAAACTCTTTTTTTGGTTTACAAAAGTTATTAAAAACTTCAATTAAATATGATTACAGTTACTATTTATTCTCCGTGCTTAATTTTACTCATTGAACTTCAAATATTGCTCGGTATGATGTAGAATAATAAAAACTAACTTCTTTATATATAAAATTAATACTTTTTTCAATTGATGTAATTTTATAAAAATATTAAGTGTAACAATTACCCACTTATGTCTTTAATTTATTTTTTTTTAATTTATTTATTTATCCGCATCTACCCATTCGGGTCATTAGCGGGCCATAATTAAAAAAATTATATGTTGTTCAACATATTTATATCTTGTATAAATTTATATATAAATTTCATTATTTTAAATTACTTTTACTTTTACTTTTTACATTTTTAAAATTACTAATTAAAAAATAAAAAAAATAATAAAAGTTTCTACATTTTTTTTTTTTACCACAGATCCATGCTGTTTGTTTAAAAACACAATCTTTTCTTTTTACAAGTTTTCCCTATTTCTCTTAGTTCTTGACATATCCGCAATCGGAAAAAAGTGCGCAAGCGGAAAATTTAAAAAAAAAAAAGTCATAACTTAGGTAACAATTAGTATGTTTTCTGCAATAACTGTATCTAAATCTTACAGAAATTAAACAACAGCAAATAGAATCGACTTTTTTTAGTTTGTATTATCAGTTATAACAAACTGATTATATGTAATTTGAAATTTTTCAAGTCTGCAACATACCTGTTCATTCAAATAGCAATTTTTGTACTGCGATAACTCGTTTTAAAGTTATTAACCTTCTTACCTACAAGGAATTTTGCATGGTATGCGCAAAAGTATGTGAAGAGGAGTTTACATGTATGAATTGTAGGCACAGCTTATTTGCAACGCCTGAGGAGGTACCTTCCATTTCCATATCACCCCCAAAAATAAAATGATTCCAAACTAATTGTCTCTTTAAATCAGTGTTTCCAATAACTGGTTTCAAAGGTAAATATTATGTGCATACTTTATACCTAGCCGACACAAACATTTACGTATAATTGCATAGGCTATATATATTATAAAGTCATAATTATACACGATATATAAGGTAATATAGGTAAATAAACCACGTGTAAGGTTATATTCTAGATTATATCCCTAAATTATGAAAATCATTTTCATATTTTAATGTATAGAGATAAAAAAGCTGAGTTGAGGTGTGTTAAATGTGTTCTAGGGGTAAGTGCTTATACAGGCTCTAAACATTATAACATTAAAATAGCCTACAGATATTGTTTATTTATCATATATTAAGGTTATAATTGCATTTTAACACTATTGTACTGAAATATTATACCGTTAAAAAAACCAATTTGCGGTGGGACGCGGCAGCAAGTGTGCATTGCCTGATGGTCACTTGAGTACTTCTAGGCATCGGTGGACGCCATGTCCAACAGGTGCCTGCGTCCATCTCATAATCAGTAACTTTTCGGATGGACGCAGGACCCGGCGTCCCGTGTGAATCGCCACATCAGTTCCTATGTACTTCTTGGACACAGCGTCCATGATAACTTTTTCCACAAGTGTGCACCAAGTCTAAGTCTTGTTTCTGGAATGTCAGCTTTGTAGATTATTTAATGAGGCGTTCTTCTACAGCCCGGACAAGCTTAGTCCTCATAACCACGAGTGATCATTTCTCGGCAGTTACTGGGGTGCGGGTGGCATGCTTATCCCACTCAGAACTTATGATAGCGATTTGGCACTACGACGATCAATAAACCGCGCCCAATATTTTCTACGAACATCAATAAATCCCGCCTATGAAAGCTTTAAATTTATAACAATTGGGGAAAAAAATCAATGATTATGCCCCGAAAAAGTTCTGAAATTTAATAATTTAAAAAAAAATAAACAAACATATTTAAATTTTATCATTAATTTACTATTTAAAACACCTGTTCTAAAACGAAATGTACAAAATAAAAATAAAGGCAGAGACAAATTTAAGAAATCTGGCCCAGAGTTCAACCTTCAAAGCTCTCTTTCCAGCTTATTTGTTAACTTATTATTATTATTATAGTTATTATTATAACTTATTATTGAACCAATATGACCCTTAAATCTGTTTTAAACTTTTATGGTTTATACCTATTGGCGATGAAACTTATTTTTGGAAAACAATGGATAAATCACATTTAATTGTTTTTTCAAATAAAAAAGGACGTTTCAGGGACACGTGGTGGTAATGAGAATTGAGATGTTTGATTCAACAAAGAAGTTAATAATTTAGTGAAAACTCATCTTTTTTGTTTTTTTCATTGAGTCGGAAAGTGAAATGAACATGATGATAAAAAAAAAAAAGAAAAGGACTTGATACTCATCACCTACCAGAGACACGATTTTCAACTTATTTTTTCTGAGAATCACCCACCCATAAGTTCGGCTATAAGTGATCATTTTTAGATTTTAATTGGTTTTGACCTTTAATTTAGTTTAAAAATATTCCAATTTTAAATTAAAGTGCACAAATGTAATATCCGTAACCAACACCTGAAATTCTTAAAATATATTTTTAGGTATTTTTTAAAAATATATACTTTTCACGCGAGAACAGTTGAGAGCTAACGAATGACAATGCCATCTTTCGGTTCGAGATAGAATAACAAATCGAACCTTACTAAATCATTATGCTAACCCTTAGAATTTTAAGAGAACTGCAGAGGAAAATGTGGGCAAACAACTTATTTTTGGATATGTGAAGTTTTGAAAGAAAAGGATATTAAGTAGCCAGCGGAGAACTAATGTGCAATTTACGTACTGTAAATTTATTTATAATAGGCCAGAATGAAGAGGAGTCGCGGATATAAGACAATTTTTGAATTATTTGTATATAAAATTAACTCATGAACAGAGCCTAAAAGGCTTTCTTTTAGAGGAAAATGAAACTTTGACTCAACAAATCTGATTTATTACGGCTTTTTGTGGTTAGCGCCTTCCCGAAGCGTCGGATCGATATTTTTATTTGTATCACATCGCTTTAGAATTTGATTTTCTATTAGAATCCGTCATAAAATATACCTAATTCCATTGAATATTCCAGATTTGTGTGCCCTGGAGAGGTACAGGAGAAAGTTAGGGATTTGAATATGAGCTCAAAAGAAAACTCAGGCGACACAGTTGTACCTCACCAAATTTCACCTCTAAATTCCAAAAAATGAGGATTTTAAGGAGGAGTGTCAATGGAGTCTGTAACACCCTGTACATATATATATATATGTATATATATATATATATATATATATATATATATATATATATATATATATATATATATATATATATTGTACATATCTATATATACGTCATTTTTCTTCAACTGGTCGAAAGTTGCTAAAAAGGGCCGTCGTTTATTAATGATTCTATTATTCTATCCTGAGTTAAAGGCCAGTAACCTTTCCTAAGACTTGAACCTAATCTCTTACTTAGTACCTCTGTGTTGGCATACTAGGAAACCCCCTCCTAGTGTTGTCTCTTTCGATGTACATTTGTTAGAATAAGATATTCATTCTGTCTGCAGATCTGAGGTAGTATGAACCATTACTTGTAACTTATTTTAGACAATGCAGTTTTTTTAAGTTCTCTAATTGAGCAACTCTTTAACTCTGGATCATAATTTCAATTTTACAAGTTATAACTGTGATACAATATTTTTCATATTATTTAACCACATTCTATATTAGCTCTCTTTGCTATGTATCTGTTAAATGATGGTGTATATCGATATTAGATCAAATAATTTTTATTAAATTAAGGGATGTTATAACAACTGAAATCTACTTATCGGAAGTGCCACTTTATATCATCGATTTTACACTTTTTTACAATTTTCTCAAAAACGGCTCAAACGATTTTGATTAAACCCGTTTTATCAATGTACAATTAAATGGTCTTTAATTGAATTTTTTCCAATACAACTCTAACGATTTCGATAAAACTTATCTAAAGTCTTCTCTCGGAAGAGCTTTAACTTATGATATATGACATATTCCCTAAGAAATATCACGTGGGAATGTAATTTATATAATTTAATAAAAATGATTTAATCTAATATTGATATACACCAATATTAGATTAAATCATTTTTATTAAATTATATAAATTACATTCCCACGTGATATTTCTTAGGGAATATGTCATATATCATAAGTTAAAGCTCTTCCGAGAGAAGACTTTAGATAAGTTTTATCGAAATCGTTAGAGTTGTATTGGAAAAAATTCAATTAAAGACCATTTAATTGTACATTTAACGTTTAAGCCGTTTTCGAGAAAATTGTAAAAAAGTGTAAAATCGATGATATAAAGTGGCACTTCCGGTAAGTAGATTTCAGTTGTTACAACATCCCAGTCACATACAGTGGTACTTCCCTCACCGGACACTTCGAGCAACCGGGCATCTCTAATTAGCGGACAGTTTTATTTTCCCTGTCGCACAGTAGGCAAAATCAACAATTTAGCTCGACAAAAGTAAAGACAAAAATTTGAAATTTCGGGATGATGTTACATGTGATAGATGTTTATGTGATAGATGTTGCTATCAGTAGTTGGGAAGACTCTATTTGAGCAGCTCTAAGACTGGCGCCCGAACACAGGGATTGCAAGCATCAAGAAATCACCAGATATCTTGAATCATCTTCGCAGTCTGAACTCTGAACTCTGAAGAACTTTGATATTAAAGAGTTACAAACGGTAATCGCACATCTTGAATGTCAGCTTTTATATCATTTTTTCACTAACATGCCTTTGCAAATTCTTTTCAAATTTTTCAAAGAAGTACAAATTCTCAGCCGCACAGGCAACCAATATATGAGATAGAAGAAAACCGGAAGAAGATCCGAGAGACGCAAAAATAAGAGATCTAGAATCTCTGTTGTCCCATTTTTTAGGAAATCCCCCGAACCAAATCGACAACACGTAATTTTAGAGTTATTTACTATAAACTTTGACGAACTTCCCTATGTAATAGATCACGCTAAAAGAAAATGGCTTCTCGACACCGGAGCAAAGAGTAATTTTATAAATCCCGATATTATTCCTAAAGGCGTGCCCCGCGTCAAAGAAAAATTCACTATAAAAACCGCAGTAGGCGAAAAACACGGTGATGTAGTATTATACACTTATTTAGACATAATCTTTTTAAAAATTCCCGAAAAAATTTTATATTTATAAATTTAGCCCCAACTATGACATACTTTTGGGTAATGAAATATTAGGCAACATGGAATCAAAAATATTATTTAAAGACAGGATAATTACCACCAAATATGGTTCATTTAATTTTCTTTTACGGGATGAAAAACGCTCAGTAACTTTTAAACATGTATTAACTCCGTTCCATTAAACAGAAACGGATTTTTTTACGTTGAATTAAAAAATGACGATATTGAAATTGCCGCTGGTATTTACGAAAATAATTTAACAATGATTAGTAAAAATCAAAATACATTAGAGTTAAATTTTCAAGAACTTCTTGATGAAGAAGTTGAAGAAACCTCTCCCAGTTCGGAAAACATATTAGAAGAAATTCCAAATTTAATTCGCGGTGATCATCTAAGTACAAAAGATAGGGAAACTTATATTTTTGCTAAGAAAATATCCATCAATTTTCAAAACTGATAAAGATGAATTATCCACAACTGACATATTAGAGCATAAAATCAAAACAAAAACTGAAGAACCGTATTATTCGAAAAATTACCGGTATCCACACCAATTTCGCGAAGATATTAGGGGAGAAGTAACTAAACTATTAGAAAAGAAAGTAATTCAGCCAAGTAACTCCCCGTACAATTCACCGGTATGGATTGTACAGAAAAAATTAGACGCATCGGGAAAGAGAAAAATTCGAATGGTTATTGATTATCGAAAGTTAAATCAACAGACTAATTAGGGATTGATAAATTATTTGCCACTTTTATAAATTACTAGTTTCGAATGTTATACATTCATCATCAGTTCTAAAAACACAAAAAATTCAAAAATATTATCTAGTAATAGATCCCGTATGTTACGTTAGGCTTTATTATTTCTAATAGTAATTTTTCTAGATCCGTTTTGTTTTCATATCCTAAAATGAATATTTCACTTCTGGTTTTTGTTTCGAACGGTTGGGTATTTATAATTTCCGAAAAACCGGTTTTTACTATTATTTGGTGTTTCTCTATATTAATTGTTTTTTGTTTATCTTCGTTTATCATAATTCTATTTTCTGAGGAAGGTTCATCAGAATGGACGGTTGCGATTTCGTTAGGTGTTAATTTTAATTTATTAATCATCGAGTTGTTATAAACGATAGTAGGTAATTGTAATATTTCTTTAAACTGTTTATCCGGGTGTTCTAAATGAATCACACGCATTTGTTCAAAAAGAGTGGAACTTTCTCTGTTTAAAGTTCCTAGTGAATTGGAATTTTGAGGAGTTGTTTCATGTATATCAATATTTAAATATTTTAATAAATCTTTAAATACTAAGCTATCGAATTCGCGACCGTTATCCGTTGTTATTATTTTCGGTTTAGGAAAAATATTCAAATAAGATATAAGAGCATTTTTTGTATCTCTTTGGTTGTTGCTTCAGATAAACATGTGAATATCGTTTTTGAGAAAATGACGAGGATGCAATGAACATATTTCCCATGGATATGTATGGTATCCTTCTGTATTTCTTCAAACGGTTTAGCAGGTGTAGGGGTTAATTTGAATTTAAGTTTTGGTGGGTGCCTATCATATTTTGTTTGTAGGCAAATTTCACATTTAGAAATCCAAGTCTTTATGTTCCTCAACATATTGGGCCAGTAATATTGTGTTTTTAATTTTTCGTATGTTTCTTCTGCTGCCCTATAGTGAGTTTTACTGATATGATAGTCAGAGATCAATTCATCTTGTTAACCTTTGTCAGTTATATCGGTAACAAAATTCAAATATTTTTTTAAACGATTAGTTTGGAATTTTGTTCTGAATATTTCACTAATTTCAAAATACATTATTTCTAATAATTATGTTTCTGATGGTATATTTATACAGCAGTAGATTCCGTATGTTACGTTAGGCTTTATTATTTCTAATATTAATTTTTCTAGATCCGTTTTGTTTTCATATCCTAAAATGAATATTTCAATTCTGATTTTTGTTTCGAACGGTTGGGTATTTATGGTTTCCGAAAAACCCTTTTTTACTATTATTTGGTGTTTCTCTATGTTAATTCGTTTTTGTTTATTTTCGTTTATCATAATTCTATTTTCTGATGAAGATTCATCAGAATGGACGGTTGCGAGGCTTTCTTCATCCATTTCGCTAATATGTAAAAGATCTTGACATTCAATAGGGGACTGCGATAAATAGTCCGCTACTTTATTAGCTTTACACCCTAAGTGTTTAATATCGAAATAGAAATCCTCCAACATAATTTTCCATCTGATTAGTCTCGCATTTTGCGTTTTACAAGTTTTCATGTATTCTAGAGGTTTATGATCCGTATAAATATGAAATTTTCCATCGTATAGATATGGCTTAAAATGGTTGCATGCCCATATTATAGCTAAACATTCCTTCTCTATTGTAGAGTAGTTTTGTTCGGCTTTGTTGAGCGTTCTCGAGGCATAGCAAACTGGTAATCAACGTTGTTATGTTTCTGAGCCAACACGGCGCCGATAGCAAGACTGCTTACGTCGGTAGTTAAATAGAAGTCCTGAGAAAAGTCAGGGACTTGTAGGACTGGGCTACTACAAATTAATTGTTTTAATTTATTAAACGCGTCTTTATAAGATTCTGGATTGATTTTTATTGCCTTTTTTAAAGATTTAGTGAGAGGACATGCTATTTTTGCATAGTTAGGAATCATTTTGCGATAGAAGCCGGTCAAACCTATAAAGCTTTTTATTTATTTTTTGGTTTTTGGGATTTTAGAATCCATTATGGCTGATATTTTGGCAGGATTAGGTTGTATACCTTTTTCCGAAATAATCTGGCCTAGAAATAGTAACTCGCGTTTACAAAACTCTGTTTTATCCTATTGGATTTTTAAATTATGTTTTTCGAGTTTTTGAAGTACGGTTTCAATTTGTTTCATGTGGTCTCCCATATTTTCTGAAAAAACGATAATGTCATCCATGTAGATAAGAGTATTGGGGACACCCGCAAAAATAATATTAATGGCTCTCATGAAGGTAGCAGGTGAGTTGGAAAGTCCAAATGGTAATCTTAGAAATTCAAGATGCACTTGGTCCGTAGAAAACGCGGTTTTAGGGATTGAGTCTTTTTCTACTCTGACCTGGTGGAAGCCGGAACATAAGTCCATAGCTGTGAAAATAGAAGCACGACCTAGCTTTCCGAGCAAATCTTCTATGTTTGGAAGGAGATATTTATCGGGAATGGTCTGTTGATTTGTTGACATCCGCATGATGGTATAGAAGGATCAATCTAATTAGGAATTGATAATTTTTTTTGCCACTTCTATAAATTTGTTTTATTGAAAACTAGTTTCGAATGTTATACATTCATCCTCAGTTCTAAAAACACACAAAAAATTAAAAAATAAGCAATTCAATATATAGTTTGGTATTATTATACATATTAAATTAGATTAATATAAATCAGTATTATAAAACATTTAACTCCTGACTTGATTATAACTTGATATAACTGTTCAAAAGACAGTAAATCATGCTATTAAAGGCTGCGAGTTTATGTGCTATCGGTCTCCTAGCACCATTGTTTATAACGACTTCCGTGTGTGTTGGTTTCCGGTAAATTCCAAATTCATGATGTTTGTTTTTTACAGAGATTTCTAAATCTAAAAAGTTTATGGTTTTGTTTTTTCCAGTTCTACTGTGAATTTAAAAAAAAAACTGGAAAAAAAGAACTGAAATAACGGATAACGGTCGCGATTTCGATAGCTTAGTATTTAAAGATTTATTAAAATATTTAAATATTGATAAACACGAAACAACTCCTCAAAATTCTAATTCACTAGGAACTTTAAACAGAGCAAGTTCCACTCATTTTGAACAAATGCGTGTGATTCATTTAGAACACCCGGATAAACAGTTTAAAGAAATATTACAATTACCTACTATCGTTTATAACAACTCGATGATTAATAAATTAAAATTAACACCTAACGAAATCACTTTCGGAATAAACACAAATACAATAAATGATCTTCCAATTATACAAGAACAGTTAACGACTATATTAGTTTACTTTTTGACTATATTAGTTTACTTATTAGTTAACGACTATTATAAAAACTTAGAATTAATTCATAGACCTATAAAAGAAAAAAATGAAACGAATAAGCAGAAATATACTGATAAAGAAAATGAAAGACGCGATGACATTAGTGTTATATCCTCATGAGAAATAGTAGTCAAAACTCACCGGCAGATTTTTAAAATTAATAAAAAATACCAAAACTAGCAAAATTATAGGCAAACGAATTAAAGCTAGAAAAAACTTAACGAAAAAAGTACACGCGAAATATATTAAAAAGCAAAAACGCGATGAAAAACTACAATCGGAACTCGATGAAGTAATGCGCGAATTAAATAACAAAAGAAAAGATGTACAAAGAGAACGTTCATTTCAGTCTCTTGTTACAGATGTGGGTAGTCCTCCGGATTTCAACGATCTTATCGCTGCTGATGCTTCTGATTCTGAGAACGACATGTTTGCACATTCAAAAGCTGTCGACTGGACCAGGTGCAATGATTATTCCAGTTAATAAAACTTACATACTTAGCGACTATTATTCGTTTGTAGAATATAAGAATTTAACTTTATTATTTACAGAAATTATGAAATTAGATAATAATATAAAGAACCTTAAAGCCGAAAAGGAATTTAAAATATAGCAATCAATTTTGACGTATCGTTATGATAACTTATTAACTCGCATAGCTCATTTAACCAAACAAAAACGTGCCAAAAGAGATCTTTTTAATGTCACTGGAAAAAGCACATTCTCAATTTCTAACACTGGCATCATTTACTATTTCATACAACTTCCATTAAATACAAGTGGAGTTATGTCGTATCTCGTTATGCCATACCCTTATATAAATAATAATATAACTTATATCATACATATTGAAAAATCTAATATTATCAAAAACAATAGCAATATATATCAACCTATAAATTTTATTAATTATCGTAATGAATTATGTTGTAAAAACCTAGCATTATTAAATAATAAATGTATAAAAGAATTAGTTTATAATGAACCCCTTAATGATTGTAAGTTGCTGATGGTAATGTCAAATCCAGTGATAATGTATATTCTAGAAAAACAACAATATGTAACTCATCTAATTAAGTATATTGAAACGAAAAAAAGATAATTTAGTTCGTAATACCCATTTGTATTCTACCTCATAAATCAATCTAAAGAATAAGGAGCAATTTGTAAATAATACCAACTTACCTCTTGCTTATAATGATGTTCTACATTTATCTTTTATTTATGAAAATTTACCTCAACAACAAGTTGTAACTAATTTTACTTTAGGTGATTTAGACATAATTAAGTTATATTTATAAAAATCAAAAAAATGTTGTAAGCCAAAATCCTTTGCAACCTTCATAATCCTCAACACCTATGGAATGTCTTCCAGAGTTTGGTGGCAGGGCTAGAGCCTGGCATACCAATATCCACAATACTTCCCAAAATTAATTTGTTCCGAGGATGTCACACTAAAAGAGGGAGGAGTTAAAGGCCAGTAACCTTTCCTAAGACTTGAACCTAATCTCTTACTTAGTACCTCTGTGTTGGCATACTAGGAAACCCCCTCCTAGTGTTGTCTCTTTCGATGTACATTTGTTAGAATAAGATATTCATTCTGTCTGTAGATCTGAGGTAGTATGAACCATTACTTGTAACCTATTTTAGACAATAAAGTTTTTTTTAAGTTCCCTATTTGAGCAGCTCTTTAACTCTGGACCATAATTCCAATTTTACTAGTCATAACTGTGATATAATATTTTTCATATTATTTAACCACATTCTATATTAGCTCTCTTACTATGTATCTGTTAAATGATGGTGTATATCAATATTAGATTAAATAATTTTTATTAGATTATATAAATTACATTCCCACGTGATATTTCTTAGGGAATATGCCATATATCATAAGTTAAAGCTCTTCCGAGAGAAGACTATAGATAAGTTTTATCGAAATCGTTAGAGTTGTATTGGAAAAAATTCAATTAAAGACCATTTAATTGTACATTGATAAAACGGGTTTAATCAAAATTGTTTGAGCCGTTTTCGAGAAAATTGTAAAAAAGTGTAAAATCGATGATATACAGTGGCACTTCCGATAAGTAGATTTCAGTTGTTATAACATCCCAGTCATATATAGTGGTACTTCCCTCACCGGACACTTCGAGCAACCGGGCATCTCTAATTAGCGGACAGTTTTATTTTCCCTGTCGCACAGTAGACAAAATCAACAATTTAGATGGACAAAAGTAAAGTCTAAAATTTGAAATTTCGGAATTTTGTTACATGTGATAGATGTTTATGTGATTGATGTTGCTATCAGTAGTTGGTAAGACGCAAGCCACGACTATTTTATGGCTTGCAATTTTCACTAATAGTAAGATTAGTAACCGTGTCATGTTTATGCGTTAGTGCAGTCTCATATTTAAATAATAATTTATTTAATAATTAGTTATCCTTTTGACCTTTTAATTATTTAAATAATGGGAGAAGAAACGAAAATACAAATGACAAAATAGGACGATGAAATCTTTATATTCCTTTGTATTCCTATGAAAGCTTGATTCGAAGAAAAAAACACTGTTAAACAAGGTTATTGCATTAGAAGTTCTGAGAAAATCGGGTCCTTTGAATTTTTTAATTCTAGTTGAGAGCTTTAAGGATAACGTTAGATCAATAATTGTTAATAGATAGCTGTTAAGAGAGCTTTGAAGGTTGAACTCTGGATCAGATTTCTTAAATTTTTCTCTGCCTTTATATTTATTCTGTACATTTCGTTTTAAAACAGGTGTTTTAAATAGTAAATTAATGATAGAAAATCCAGGAAAATTTTGTTACTCTTGAAATAACCGTCCTACTGCTATGTTTTATCTAGGTAAGTTGAGCTTGATATATATTTAGCTCCTAATATATTAGTCTATATATATAGGGATGCCATTGGGCAATCATTGAGGATGATTATCCCAAAATTATATAAGATTATGATTTATTAAGAATTGCTTACTTTGTCCTCTAAATTGGATACCTTTCCAAGGGCCTGATTTGTGGTTACCATTATTTAATAATTAACCAAGATAATGTTCCTACGTTTAAGTTTAATAATAATGCTAATTACCATAATGCTAATCAAATCTATTGCTATCATGCTTAATGAAATATATTCAAATTAATAATGGGCATGGTTACTAAAGAACAATCTCCTTTCTAACATTTATCTTTATTCCTCAAAATTAAAATAATAAACTGTTACAATAAACTGGAAGGATTCAGACTTGACCCAGCCATTAACTGTTCTAACATAAATCTCATATCTGTAATAATTGGTGTAGATGGTTCCTCAGCATCTCTCCATTGGGTCCCGCCGCATATCTTAAGTCATGGAGCCAGCGGATCTGTCATCTTCAGAGGAAGACCTAGTAGTTGTTCAGCCCTCAAGCGAGATCAGCGAAGAAGTCCAGCGTCAAGCGAGATCCGAGTCGAAGTCCCCTTTTTCCTGCCTCCTCGGCTTCTCTCCCCCTTTCTCTCTTGTTCTTCCTAAGAGGGGATCGAAGACGTTGTTCATTGGTTAGATCCCCGACATTCTTGTCATCATTGGCCGACTAGTTTTATAGAGGGAGGAAATTCTGGGATTTCAACGGATGGCTCCACCCCTTGTCCTGACATCTCCTGGGTGGTCCGGTCTCCGAATGCATTGAGATAGCTCTAATCAAATAAGACCCTTCCTAGGCCGCCTTCACTTTTTCTTCGAGGCTAGCCGGGACCCAAGGGGGATTGTTTTCTTAAAATCGAGTAAGTCTTCCGAGACAGACCATCTCTCGGCTTTGTCACACTGCCCACTTCTCGGTAGGTTTTAAAATTAACTTATTTCTTATATCTGAGCGTAAAAGCTGTGATGACATCTGTCATCGCCTGTCAGTTACCTTTCTACCTACCTGCTCGTCCCTTATTATCTTTTGTTCGTATCTGGTGTTTGTTATATAATATAAGGATAATATTGTCCAATATCAATACATATTACTACTTCTAAACATCAAAGAGTTATACGGTGCGTATCTCAATTGATGTTTTTCCATTTAGCTGTAATGGTATAATGATGCATAGATATATTCTAAAGAAGAAAATTTAAACATTTTTACCATGTTGGTTTATTATTTTTTTAAATGATTGAATTTCAGAACTTTTTCGGAGCATAATCATTGATTATTTTCTCCAATTGTTATAAATTTAAAGCTTTCATACATATTGGGAGCGGTTTATTGATCGTCGTAGTGCCAAATCGCTATCATAGGTTCTTAGTGGGATAAACATGCCACCCGCACCCCAGTAACTGCTAAGAAATAATCACTCGCAGTCCACTAATGGATGAAAGAACAAGTACTCCTTCCTCTCAGTGACCGCTAGACAACGTACGCATTTTGTGGAGGTTGGCAAACAGAAGATGGCAAAAACCGGAAATTTCGGCTAAGACAGGGCCGGAGTCTGCGCCTGCGCATAGTTTAGAGTACCCACGTTTTACATCGCCTCTCTGTTTTCTTCCCGTGATAACAGAAGATATCGGAGTGAATTTATTTAATTGCTGACCACAAGTAACTGTAGCTGAGAAGCATCAGTAAATACCTGTGTAATCCCACACTAAGTTTAGTTTATTTACTGTATC
This sequence comes from Rhaphigaster nebulosa, assembly GCA_948150685.1. Lineage (NCBI taxonomy): Eukaryota > Metazoa > Arthropoda > Insecta > Hemiptera > Pentatomidae > Rhaphigaster > Rhaphigaster nebulosa. The sequence goes on from OX411307.1 coordinate 176,675,354, forward strand.
AATGAAGGACAGTTTGAAGTGTGTTATCTGGGCAGGCAGCCACATTATCCCTACCACGACTAGTGAGGCCAGCTCAGTGCCTTGAGAACCGTTGTGGGGAGAGGTTCGCGCTTTCATTGCAGTTCAAGGTCAAGTTCACGCAGAGACGTCTGTTAATTTTAATTTTAATTTTCTTTATTTATGTCTTTATTATTTTACTTATATATTGTTTTTTTTCTTCTTCTATTGTTTATCATTCACTCCTACCATGAAAAAATGAAATATTTTCATCAAGTGATATCAACTTCTAAGAGATCGAGATCTGCAGGCTCAACGCCTCGATCAACCCCTCTGAAGCAACAAAGGCCGCGTCGTGGTAAGAGACCAACACCGCCAGTAACACCTAATTCAGCTGAGGAATCCGAACCAATGCCCGGCACATCATCACTAATCACTCAAGATGAATCACCCTTTTTCACCCCTAATCCGTTTCAGGCTATACAGCCGAAAGATAACGACTCAATGGAAGCTGCACCTACACCTAGGGAACCCCGGCCCCCTCCAATTTTTGTTAAAAACATAAAAAAAAATCAACTACTATGCGCCCAGTTGAATAAAATAACGACCCCCAATAGCTACTCCTGTCTAAGTAGAAGTAGCGACACTAAGATATTGCCAGACACAGCAGATACTTATCGAAAAATAGTTAAATATTTAACTGAAACCAAGGAGGACTTCCATACTTACCAACTCCGCCAAGAGCGATCTCTTAGGGTGGTAATTAGAAACATGCACCCCTCAACACCAGCCGAAGTCATTCAAGAAGAACTCACGGCTCTAGGCTTCAAGGTCCGTCAGGTGACTAACGTCCTGAAAGATAATACCGAGGAAAGCAGAAAAATAGCCCTACCTCTATTCTTCGTAGACCTGGAACCTACACCAGGGGTCGAAAAAATATATGAACTGAGAAGGCTTTATTATACTGCCATCAAGGTTGAAAAAAAACACACCAAAAAGGAGCACAGTTCAGTGTCATAATTGCCAGGCTTATGGCCACACCAAAACCTATTGCGACCATGCACCAAGATGCGCGAAATGTGGCGAGCAGCACAGAACTGATGTATACACCAAATCGAGGCAAACCCCGGCAGTTTGTGCCTTGTGCTCAAAAGATCATCCGGCCAACTATAAAGGCTGCCAGATATACAAAAATCTGAAGAATAAATTCCAGAAACCTGGAGGCAGAGAAGAAAACTCGAAGCCAAGAAGAGAACCATCCAAAGTCATTGATCCAACGGTGTCCTTCGCCCAATTACTAGGAGGAAGAAACCAGGAAAACAAATGTGAGGCCCTCCCGCAACAAAAGTCCTCAACATCCTCAACAACCTCAAAAACCCATCCCTCAAAACTTACCAAATCCTCAACAATCCTTTCAACACCAAATTTTCCATATTCCTCCCCCTCCAGTTGCTACTGATCTCACCAGTATGTTGACATCCTTCCTCTCCGAACTGAAATCCATTGTCATCCCATTAATATCATTCCTCACCGAGCTTGTATCCCATTTTACTCCTCCCTCAAGAAACCCTTAAATGAATTCCTTTAAATCCTTATCCATCCTCCTTTGGAATGCGAATGGCGTTCGAAACCATATAAACGAACAAACAGTCCTACAACAAGAAAAAGACATTGACTTAGCACTAATAACTGAAACCCGACCAACCAACAAACGAAAGTTCTGCATTCCCGGTTACCAAATCTATCGAACTGATCATCCCGATGGAACTGCGCACGCTGGCACCGCAGCCATCATTCATCAATCCCTCTCCCATCACATGATCCCCTTAACAAATCACAACTTCCTTCAGACCACAGCTGTATCAATCCAAACCTCTCTTTTTCCATTAATATTTATTGCAGCATATTCCCCACTAAAAACACAATTTTCCGAATCGCAGGTCAATTCCTTCCTGAACTCCTTAGGACATCGATTCCTTATAGATGCAGACTTAAATGCCAAGCATCAGCAGCCAGAACCACAAACACCCGAGGGCGAACATTGCTATCTGCACTTATTTCCCATTCATGTAATATCCTTTCTCCCGATACTCCTACATACTGGCCAACCGATCCCAACCGCAACCCCGATCTCCTAGACTTCTTTATGCACAAAGGTCTAGGGCCACTAAATTGTTCCACGGCTAGATGACCTCTCCTCAGACCATAGCCCTCTAATCCTAACCCTTTCCTAATCACCTATTCCAAAATCACTTCCGCCTTCATTCATCAGAGGCCCAGTTAACTGGAACCGCTTCCGTCAGATCATAAACCATAAAATAGACCTCAGAGTCTCCCTAAAAACCCCTCAAGACCTAGATGAAGCTGTAAATTCCTATACCACCCTGATCTAACAAGCAGTTTGGTCAGCATCTTTCTTCCACTAAAGACCGCGAGAATCCTTTACTCCAAGAACTCCGAGATCTTATCCAAAGCAAAAGACGTTCCAGGACCCTCTGGCAGAGAACCAGGCATCCTGACGATCGGAAATCATACAATTATTATTCCAGGCTGATTAAAAAGAAACTAGCAACCCATAGATCCCAATCCTACAATTCCTACCTTTCCTCATTATCTGCTACTGATAACTCCCTCTGGAAAGTAACCAAAAAAATCCTTAAACAACACCATATTTCCTATCCCCCAGACGTGATGATGGCACCTGGGCTTCGTCAGATGAGAATAGAACAGAGGAATTTGCCAGACATCTATCCAATACATTCACTCCCCATCCTGAACACCACCCCACCCATACAGCTGAAGTAAAAGAATTCCTCTTCTCACCGATCCCACTCTCTCCACCTCCTAAAGCTGTTAACCCCTCTGAGGTCAAATTCCTTATAAATAGATTAAAATCCGGAAAATTCCCTGGTCACGATCTCCTCACATCCCAAATCCTGCGACAGCTTCCAAAAAAAGCAATTATATTCCTAACCTACCTATACATTTGCATCCTTCGCACAACCCACTTTCCCCTAATATGGAAACACTCTACAATCATCCTTTTTCTTAAACCAGGCGAACCTGTCAATATTACCTCATCTTAAAGACCAATAAGCCTGCTTCCAATTCTTTCAAAAGTGTTTGAAAAAATACTTCTCAAACGCATCCTACCCTTCCTTGAATCCCAAATAATCCCTTCACACCAGTTCGGATTCCGCCCTAGACATTCCACGGTCCAACAAGGTCTTCGCGTTGTGGACCATATATCCTATGCACTTGAAAGCAAGCAATATTGCACTAGTGCCTTTCTGGATGTAGTGCAAGCTTTCGACCGGGTGTGGCACGATGGCTTGCTTTTCAAGCTCAAAATCCTCTACCACAATCCTTATACTTAATACTCCGATCCTATTTATATATATATATATATATATATATATATATATATATATATATATATATATTTTATATATTTTATTTTTACATTTGCTGATGATATAACCATCCTATCTTCTCACACAGACCCTGAAGTAGCATCCTTTAATCTCCATAAACACCTCTCCTCGATTGAACAGTGGTGCAACCATTGGCGCATCAAAGTCAATGAATCCAAATGTAAAAATGTCACCTTCACACTCCGTCGCAGACCCTGTCCTCCAGTCCAGTTCAATTCCATTCCACTTCCCACCTCCGACACAGTTCGGTATCTTGGTTTCCTCCTAGACAAAAGACTGACATGGAACCCACATACCAGGCTTAAGAGACAAGAACTCAACCGAAGATATGGCCAGTTATATAGACTATTGAACAGAACATCACATCTTTTAATAGACAACAAACTATTAATCTACAAGACCATACTAAAACCCATTTGGACCTACGGACTTGAACTGTGGGGGGCAGCAAAATCTTCTAACATCAAACATATCCAATCCTTCCAGTCCAAAGTCCTTCGAACAGTAGTCAACGCTCCTTATTATGTTTCAAGCAAGACCTTACATCGTGACCTAAACATCCCATTTGTACTTGACCTTATTCCATCTAAATTTTCAAACTTTCACCAGAACCTTAGCTGCCATCCTAATCCCTTAGCACAATCCCTATCCAGCTCAAGCCATCCCTGTAATCATCCTCGTAGGTTGAAGCGGCAGTAGCCACGAGATCTTCTGTAAATATGCTATTGGAGTCCTGGCAATGGCCAGATCCTCCACTCAAGTCCTGAGCGACCGTGGCCCTAGTGCTCTCACTCAGTTTCCTCTGGCTTTGATCCGTTGATGCGGCTCAGATAGAAGCGCTGGGATCTCTTCGAGTCTTGCCTTGTCATCTACAAGTGGAGGACAGGGCATGGCTGGGAGATCCCTGGGCAGAATTTAAATATGTCTATATGTATGAATGTAATCAAGAATTTTTATTTATTTTATTTATTTAATTTATTTTATATTCATTTTATTTTATTTTATTTTATTCTTCTTTTGTTAACATTGTATATTTATTTATCACTAGTGTCCTTTATTTTATCAATTTGTTTTCCTTTATAATTATTTTATTGTATGCATAGTTGTACATACAGTGTGAATGTGTACTTCATCCCTAATACTCATTGCCCTTGAGTGTGGCAGCTTGTATTATGTTCAATAAATAAATTAAAAAAAAAAGAAGACAGGGCCAATCAAGCAGACAAAGCCGTCCTTCAAGCGAAGTGAGGGGGGGGGGGAGAGGGGACTCAAAAGTTTGAGCTAATCCGATACCAATTGGTTCCATCACCGCTTACTCATAAAAAAAGGGGCAACTTATTAGTTTTGTATTTGATTTCTGGACTGTCAAAAGCCCTTACAAGTCAGGGAATGCTCTGCTGTCAGCCAGTGCCTATCTGAAAACAAGGAGTAAGTGTTTTGGTATTTACACCAATAAACGAAAGAAGGGGCGATGATTATTTTTCTATCGTCAACGTGTATGTGCCTAAGGAATTGGGGTTGGATATTAAAAAGAAGGACAACTTTTATTATATTTTGTATTAAACCTTTATTAATATCCCAGCCAGTGGTGTAAATAATGGCAGTGCAACCGATGCGAGGCAACGGGGCGTGGACCATGCGGGGGGCGCTGTATATAAACGGAAATGGTTTCAACGAAATGAAAAAAACAAGTTGATTATTTTTTATGGAGGGGTGCACAGGAAAAACGCATTGGGGCCAAGTCATCCTTAGTTACGCCGCTGATCGAAGCAAAAGACACAAAATGATTAAACGAAAGATGCCAAGTATCCATCCATTTGGAATAGAATTGGTTACACGCCATCTGTAAAGATAGTGCTAATTTTCTTGTACGAATAAACGTGTTCCAATTTTGAAAAAAAGAAACAGGATAAAATGCGGAAATTACCTAGTTACCGGCAGCATTGTCCATCATTCTCTTCAAAAGACTTCAACCCTTTATTGAGAACATTGAGAATATCAATGAGGGTTTTGAACCAGCAAAAGCACTACAAACCAAATATTTGTACTGAGGCAGATATTTAAAGAACACTGGAAAGGAAATGAAGAAGTGCACATGCTTCTCGTTGACATCGACGTAGCATATGTTTCAATTAATCGACCGTATATCTGAAGTACAATGAGGGACAAAAACCAGAGAAATTGATCGTGTTTGTTAGGACTTGTCTGGATAACGCTATGGACTTAGCATTCAAGGGAAAAGAACTTTTATTAATCAACGCACAAACAAGATTCAGGCATAGTGGCTGTTCCCAATTTTATTCAATGCTGTCCTTGAAAAGATATCCCGCTTAGTAATGAATGAGACACCATCATTTTTCTATAAAAGTAAATTAATTAGGATAAGCAGAATGTATCGCCCTTCTCGAAAAACATCTAGATGAAATTGAAAGGCCCGCCAGTACGATCGTCGAAGTAAAAAATGTGGCTTTAATATACTATGTATTAATGGGACTTTTGAAAACAAAGAATTGAGAAGAATTTTAGTTCTGATCAACAACGATACATCAGGACTTTTACTTTCTCTAAAATTATTTCAATATTTCTTAGTCTATTCAGTGTAACTAAAAATATTCCGTATGAATCTTGTAGGAAATTTAATACTATACAAGATTGGTCCTAAAGCATTTTGCACTAAACTGCTCTAAAAAATAGTTATTGAGTCGTAACAGGTGATATATCTACTTTTTTTTTGTTTGGCATGTTTGCAGATATTCATGGCCCCGTATCTCAGTAACTCTTCCAAACAACGTTTTGCCGAATATGCCTTGGAAGTGTGTTATTGATGAAAAATGTGCTTGTTCTTATTAGTTTTTTTTTCAAAATGGCGGAAAACGTACAAGGTGGGGAAGGAAAACTTGGATTTTTCATGAGAGGGGCAATACATTAAAAATCACTGGGCTCAATAGGGATATATTTACAAACATGTTTTATAGTATTATATTTATCTTGTTCCTAAGTTCGCGATTCACCCAGCTAAATATTGTTTTTACCGCTCATCCGTATCCTTACTGACATATTCTTGTTAATTTAAAAGAGACATGTAGGCACAAACAATTTTTTGATCGAATTAAAATAATAATTTAAATTATATTAAACTTTTCCGATAATTATCTGCACTTGAGTTGCAATACAAAATCAGAAAAAATAATTTATACTAATTCACTAATGCTAAAAACACAGTATAAGTATGAATGCATATAGATAAATTATAAGGATTTTAGAATGAAAATAAAAAATACTATGTTATTGCGATCTCCCATCAATTTCCACAATTTGTTAAGCTTTTATTAGGAATGCAGGTGTTGGTGATGGATATATTCTTTTGAAAAGTGGGAGCAATATGCTTTGAACATATATGTATTTAGGTGTAAATTTTCATTTGTCTAGAAAAACGTATAAAGGGGTTTTTACCTTTTTTTTTTGTTTGCTGTTTCGTCCCCTGCTAGCATCCCGATAACTTTTGCAGCAAGTGTGCTCTGGATCACCGATTGGACGCAGCTCCCATGGACGCAGTATCCATGATAACTTTGTCCGCAAGTGTGCACCGGTCCTTATGTGGAAAGACTTACGTTCAAGCAGGATTCAAAACTACTACCGAATCATTAACTCGCAGCCGATCGCTTTTGATCGACTGCGTTGGAGGAAATACAATGAGCTGGGACGAGATCCCCATGGGTGTGATCTATTGCTTAGAACCTTGGAAGCGAGGCTACTATTCTTCTTACCCTTCAAATATTTTTTAAAGAGTTTTTCGAGGTGTGGTATGGCGTCTATTTGTCTTAGATTTGATTTTTCAAGTTACATTATATTCGCAGTATGATAATAAGAAATAATGATCTTCAAGACTAATGAATATTTATTTATAAGAGTGCTACAAATTTGACCATTATAAAAATTTTCCATCTGCTAATACAATGAGCAAATATGCTGGCAAATATAGATGGAAAATTAAATGAAGATGCAAATGAAAAAAAAAAGAACACACAAAAAAAAAAACAAATACCAAAATTAAATAACGTACAACAAATAAGAATACCAAAATAATAAGATAAGGGTCTGAGTGCATAAGTTTCTTGGCCAGCACCTCAATAGTCTTCTGGGCGGATCGTGTTTGTGTCGATGGATAAAACTTGAGTCAGTCTGTCGTGGAAATAATTGAAACAATCTGAGGCAATAGTGTCAATGTCAGGGTGTAACGTCTCATTAGAACTATAAAAGGGGTGTCTCTCTGTGTGTATGTGGTAAGCCTAGTTCCAAAACAAAAAGTTGTAGAAAACTGAAATTGTATATTTAATGTAGGTATAAGCCTGTGATGTTCCAACAACTTTTCCGCCAAAATCGAATTACCAGAAGTGCCATTTTATATAATCTATTTTACACATGTTTAGGATTTTCTCGAAAACGGCTCAAAATATTTTAATTAAACTCGTTATATCAATGAATAATTAAAGTGCCTTTAAAATCTATTAGGTATTATCCTCATAATAGTCCAGTACGGCCTAAATACGAAATTTTCAAAATTTATTCCTTAATTTTATGGTTAATGATTTTTGAACAATTACTTCCCGTGAAAATCTTTATTATTACAAAATCATTTTTATAATACTGTAATCGACGTTTCGAAGTCCTTCCTCGTCTTCAGGATGCTTATTTTCTACAATACAACATAAAACAATTACAACCAATAAATATTCATAACATTATTGTACATATTAAAATTTCATATTACCTTCAAAAATACAAAGCGCCCTCCCAATGTGGGAACATCCCTACAATTTTACTTTGTCAATTAAAATTGTTACATTATACAATATTCTGGGGAGTGAATCTGCTTGCATATTAATGCAACACTGTACTAATTTTGAAATGGACTTTGTGCTGATTCATATACTTATTATCATATGCCTACCAATCTATTTACTTCATACTTATTGATATTAAGTTTGTTTTTCAAATATTTGTAATAATTCTATTTTTTATATATTTAAATCTATGTACTATTTGTTAAAATTTAAATTACAAATTATTTTGTATTTAACTTATTTACTATGTCTGTATAATGGCTTTTTAAATAAACAGCATCTGTCTTAAAATTAATAGCATTATTTGTGTTTTATGTAATTTATATAGCTTCCATTGTTTTTCTACTCCTTGCGTTTTTCTCACTTTCTAATATTTTGGGATTATCAAAATCAAATTTATACTGTGATGGGCCAAAGCAGAGATGTTTTTACAATTACTGATATGCTGCTTAATTGTGGTATGTAATTATGTTTCTCCTGTGTATGTCATCTTGCAATTGCTACTATCTATTTTGTACACTACGTTTTTTCTATCATTTTTATATTATAATTGATATTGCTCAAATGTTTCTCTAGTTTGTTTCCATTGTATGTTCCTAATTTTATGTTTTTATGGTCATATTCTACCAATGTCTTTTTGATTTTTTCAGTTAGTCCTGGTCTATAATTAATTTTGAAATAGATAGGTAAGTGAAAGTTGTATGTTGAGCGCACCAGATTATTATCTATTAAAATGAAAAAAATTAATACATTATCACATGTTATCCATATAGTTTTATACTAATTTATATAATATTAATCTATATTAGGTTTCACTAATTATATAATTTTCGTTAAACTAATGTTGAGATACAGTGACACAAAATCGTTCAAATGACAGAATTTTGTATTTATAAATTATGATACTTATGTGAAAAAGTTAGAACTCTGAGTACATAATCGCCAATATTAAAATAACACAAATTGTTCGTATAACTTAGTGAGAGTTCGATGAAACATCAATTTTTATTTTCCATGTCGTCGTTTAGGTAAAATAAACTTAAAGTACTTGGGTCAAATTAAAATACCACGAACAAACTTTGATACGGTACAAGAAAATAAATACTGATTCATAAATTTAGTTTATATTGATTTAATTTGATTTTTAAATTTAAGATTTTCTATTTTGTACTTAAACTTGTTACTATAACTATAATACTATAATTGTAATACTTGCTAGTCATTTTTTCGAGGTCGTTCTTTTGAATTACCACCTAACTATTGCTTTATGTTCACATAGAGAGTGACAACATTAAAGGGTTCTAATCATTAGTCAAAGTAAAAATTAATGCAAATTATATCGTCTATCTAACATTACGAAACTTCATAATATTAATCATATCAATGTTCTTAACTCTCAAACCGTCTTCCGATTTTAAAACAGCAATTTTCTTTTAGGAAATATAAACGATTAAATCGATGGAATGATCGGCGATCAAAAATAAAATAAGTTTACCAATTAATATTATTAAAAACGGCTGTAGAATTATAAAAAAAAGGGTTAGTCCCTTTTAAGGACCACCGCCCACTTTTTTAATCATGAAACCCCCTCGGGCAAACGATATTGTACTATATCTTGAAAAAAAAGAAGAAGGATTTTTTATTACTTATAAAAATATATTAAAGCATTTCTTTATCGCTCAAAGAATCACAAAAGAAGTGAAATGAGCATCTTCCTTTCATAGTTTGCATTGCGATGCTTCCTTTTGGTACCTTTGGTTTACCTACTTTTTGCTGGTCTTTGCTGACAGTTAATTGAACGAGTGAACTGGATAAAAAAACGTTTTTAAAAAAAATAACAAAATTGGTCAACCCGATTTTATATTCAATAATCACAGTGTCTGTAACTGTGTGTGTGTAATCATTGTGTCAACGATTATGCAATTGAAAACCCCTAAAATATATCATGAATTATGTAGCATAAAAATCAACAATATGCAGTCAATCATGTAAGAAATATACAGCTAAAAGCAATCCTTCCACTCAATCCTTCAAACAGAAACAGAAAGTTACTCTTCTAGTTCTTTTCGATTTCTCAATAACCATTATTCAGTTGATTACAAGATCCTTTTCTCCAATGTTCAATTAAATTTTCTTTAATATCAGTTAATTGATACCCTCATTGAAATAGTATGATAGGACTTAAATGCCGAATTTTCAAAATGGATTCGAGTAAAGAACCTATAATTTTGTTTATTTGAAATAATTAACCATCTCTCACTCTTGTTGTAATACAAAATAAACTATGAAGGAATTTGATAATTAGCTAAAGGAGAAAAAAGGAGAAACGCTTACCAACGTTGAAAACAAATTTCTGGAAATAAGAGTAGTAATATAGATGTAAATATGCTGTTGGAATGATATCGATTTTAGAAAAAATAATATCTAACGTACAAAGATGTAGAAGGTTATGTAGAGTGACGAAAAACGCAATAATTTAAGTGATTGTTGTAGTTAATAATTTCTACTTTTATATTATTAGATGAAAAATAAATGTTTCCATGGAAACTAAATAGAAAATTTATTTCAAGTAGCGTCGTAAGTGAAAGTTGTGATGTGCCCACCGCACCACAATTTTATTTTTAATCAATGATGTACCCTCGTTATCAATATTTTTATATTATTACAGCCTTTTCCCATCCAGTTTGCAAATTGACAACGCTCTTTACTATCAGCTTGGTCTTATCCTCATTGAAATAGTCTAGTAGGGCATAAATGACGAATTTTTGATATGGCTTTCTCTAAAGTACTCTTAAATTTGTTTATTTAAAAGAATTAACCGTCTCTACTTGTTAGTAGTAATGAAAAATGGTTAGATATAAACTATGAAAGAATTCGATAATTAAAGGAGAAACAAAGAAGAAATATTTTCTCAGGTCGAAAACAAATTAAGAGTAGTAATTTAGATGTATAATATACTGTTAAAGTTAAAGATTTTAGAAAAATGAATATCTAACACATTAAGTGATGGAGAGAGACGAAAAACGCATAAGATAATTTTATAATTTCTACTTTTATATAATTTTTTGGTAACTAAATGTTTCCATGGAAACTTTCAAAATTGATTTCAAGTAGGAAGGCAAGAGAAAGTTGTGTGATGCACGCATTAGATATTTACTTATATATATATATATATATATATATATATATATATATATATATATATATATATATATATATATATATAACTACATATCTTCCATATATTTTCATATCACGTACTAGGATATGAAAATATTATTAGGATATAAATGGAACGTTCCAAAGAAGTAGCCTAGAGTCTCAAAAATAATATAAAACTACTAATCTGTCGATATCGCGCCAATTCTGGCATCATCAGGACGGAAGGAGAGGAAAAACAAAACAAATAAGCATATATATAAAACAAAATGCAGCAAATCTCACACCTGCAGTCCAAATAAACACCAACCAGAGACAACATCCTACCCCAAGACACCCTGGCACATATGTTTGTGTATGAGCACTTTATGCATGTGAGTATGTGTCGGGGTGTCTGGGGATGGAGTGCTGTCTCTGGTTGGTGTCTAATTGTACTGTGGATGTGAGATGTGCTGCATTTTGTTTTTTACGTATATGTTTATTTGTTGTTTTGTTTTTCCCCTCCCCCTATCCTGATGATGCCTATATTCTTTTTTTTTTTTCTTGTTTTGTCTAGCTCAGATGAAGGCCTACATCTTAGGTAAATTTCGGCACATGTTAAAACAGTATAAGAATATTACCTTACTGTACATTTCATTCCTCGCCGTTCCCTCATAAATCTTTGTGATTTCATATATGGCCAGCTTTATCTCTTATTCAATTATGTTTGGACAAATACTTACTTCTTCTAACAATTTAAAAAATAAAATAAAATATAATAAAATAAAATAAAAGTAAAATTAATCTACAAGTGACAAATATATATTTGCATATATAGTCAGTAAAATGTCGGCAACTTTTATTCTTATGAGATAGTAGGCAGTGGTGTTAAATAGTCAACCGATGCGACACATTGGGGCGCAGAGGCCGTGGGATGCCAAGTATATAAACGGATATACTAGAAACAATCAATTGAAAAAAATTAATGAATTATTTATTTATAGTGTGGATAATATTTCACTGTTTAGTATGATTTTGAGAGGGTTTGAAAAATGTTGTGAGGTAAAGTAGTACATAGTGTATCAGCATGAAGATGGTTATTTTTTTTTGGAGGGACGTAAAGAAAAATGCTTGCATTGAGCAGTCGTCCTTAGTTAAACCACTGATAGTGTGTCAGAGAAAAAAATGTTTAAAAAAAAAGTTATTGTATAATAAAATAATTTTTTTTGAGTTTTAAATACCAAAAACATTTTTACTCAGATATATATATATATATATATAACGAACAACCAATTGAATCAGGGTATTCCTAATTAACTATACAATGAATGAATACATTTATTTATTTTAAATTAAGAAAAAGAAGTAGTACTAAGAGTAAAAAAGACGTATTAAAACAAAAACCACAAATTTAAGTAAATATGGATAGATCGTAGAAGATTGACTAGAAAACAATCTTGAACCTTCATTAGAAATTATAAGCGCATTTTTTCCTCTCTATTGAAACTATTTATAATTATATATTTTTGGTATATTTTTGTTTGAATGTTGTTGTTTTTTATTCTATGGACACTTTCTCTTAATTATAAATTTATTACAAAGAAAATTTCAATTTAAAAATATTAAGGTGACGAAAAAATAGTTTTTACAAAATATTTTAGTAATGCAATTATCTTCAAATATGAAAAAATCTTAAACTGAACTAACTCTGATAGGTATTAGGGCAATATATTTTTAAAATCAGGTAATTTAAAAAAACGATCGTATACAAATCCGGACTATGGTAATAACCTAGAGATGTGACCCATAACCATCAATCCAATTTGAGAATAATTTCAACGAAAAATAATAAATCTAGGTCAAAACAAAAAATGGTAGTCTGCAATGAATTGTAAAGCATCCTTTCAATACACCGTTCCTTAGCACAGGTTATTTCCTCTAGTGAGGCCGCTGCCCTAATTTTATCCCGATTTCCCTCGGTCACTGACTGAATGGTTCTAACAAGTACCTTTCCCAGAAGGAGTATCCAAAAGGAAGATTAGTTACATTTTCCAGATAATTTAATAAAGAGTTAAGTCCTCTCAACTAATATTCTTTTATCATATTTCTTGTGTACAAAGAAGGAAAAATTCCTTGGCAATGAACAAATCTTGTTAGCGAAGAGCATATTATTCTTCACTCCTCACTCATCAAATTTTAATGTTCCCCTGCAAAGAAATTGTGACAAAATCGCAATCTCTCTGTTTTTTTAATCAGTGGTTACTAGGATGGTAAAGAGTTTGTGAGCTTCTCCAGGAAGGTGATCGCTAAGGGGAATCATCAGTATTTCTGTCAATGATAGACCTGGATTGAACAAATGAAACTTTTATCCATTCAACAGGATTTTCGGTATGCTCCTAATGTGTAATACCTTCTCATTAAAACACAATGAACATTCGTAATACCGGTTTTTAAAGTATTACGAACTTTAATTCTGTTTGAAAAAGGGGTTTTTCAAAAGTTTAGAAAAAAAATTTTAAATGTGATTTTCCAACAATTTAAAATTTTGGGTTGTCACACTATCTAAGTCAGTGAGCGATATAAATATACTTATATAAGTAGTAAATTTTCTTAACCTCTCAAGGCAAGATATGACCAGAATATGTAACATAATTATTATGCACTTTACTAATAACTAATAACTTAATAATAAAAACATCATCTTTTTCAATTTAAAATAAATATAAGTAGCCAAAACTCAGTCTTATTTATCCAATGTCCGAATATTCAAATTTGAATTTTCCAAGTTTTTCAAAAGTAGGAGCAGATAGAAAGTTCATAATTTCGTCTTCTCGGATTATACACGTTTGAGCTGGTCTTGGTGTAGTCAGGGCGATTTTTTCTCTGTTCGTAATAATATTTATTTAACCATCTGTAATAATATAAACAATAATATTATGATTACTAATTAGCCTACTAATAATTTACATTTCAATTAAATGGAGGAAGTGGAATTCACTGGGGAAGTGGATTACACTATATTCCACTTTCTTTAACAATGGTGTAAGTATAACATAGCCAATCCTCATTTACAATTCAAAAATATCTCAATAAAACTTTCACATTACATTAAGTAGATAAAAAATAAATACTTTCCGCAAAATCCCGAAAAGAAAAACACTTCTGGTGAACCTGGGGGAGACTAGACAGACGGAACACACACTTGTTGATTGAGAAGCATAAAAATACGTGAGGTTTCAATCGGTCCATTTTTGCTCCATTTCATTAACTTGGGAGTTACACCAGATGGCACCAGGTCCAACTTCCTTAGTTTAACTCTTTCCTGTTTGAATGGAAGCGGACTATTCCACTAAAGGTACGTTTCCCTCGGTACGACTATCACGACGATCGTTCAACGATTCAGTTATTAGAGTCGTTCAACGATAATCATAGAGCACTATTAGACTGTATTTCTTAGGAGCTGTGTGCTAGGAACAGTGCTCTATGATTATCGTTGAACGATCGTCGTGATAGTCGCACCGAGAAAAACGTACCTTTACCCCGAATTTCCATTTACCCTGGCTTACTTTATTTATATATATATATATATATATATATATATATATATATATATATATATATATATATTAGTAATACACACATTATTGTGCATAATTAGCTATTTGGGAAATCCAAGGTAATGCCAAAGGTTATGCTATGCAACGGAGCTAATTACTGGATAATCCATCTAAGTCAGATTGACAATGTCACTGGATAGGGGGTGAGCTATCTGTGAGGTTGTCTCTTTCTTATGTCCTTTCGTGTTGAGGAGAGATGGACATTGGGAGTTACGCTGTTGTATCAACAAAATAAAGTTGGCTTATTTTCTCCTTGTTTTATGATTAGCCAGGGATAGGTCTCTGTTCATATTAAAATTTTATATTTTCTTTGTTTCATTTAGGAGCTCATAGCCAATTATATTTAGTTACCTACATACAACTTCGCTCGTTTAAAATTCACTACAATAATATTAGTCCAGGGGAAATGTAGATGAAAAAGGTGACTATCTTGCAAAAGGTCAGGTAGAAGATTTTTTTTTCTATGTTGTATGTATGGAGGACAGGATGAGATGACCGAATTTTCCAACGAAATTTCCTTCGGGAGAATTTTCTTTGGCGTAAAAACCTCGACATTTTTAGACCATTATTACTTTCCTTACTACATAAGTTCATGCTCCGTATCTCAGCGCTGTGTAGCCACCTAAATTCTCTGGTGGACTCATACTTTTTCGGATCAAATATTCTACGCAATACCTTATTCTCGAAGACCTTAGGGCGTTATTCTTCCGTCAAAGTTTGCAGCCACGTTTCACACCCGTACAGTATAAATGATAATAGCTTTGTAAATCCTAACTTTTAAGTTCCTATACAAAAGGCCAGAGCTAAGTAATGTCGAGACTGAAATATTTAGAATTTAATTATTTAACATTTAATTACGAGTTATATGTAATTAAATAACCACCCCCCCTTTTCATCTCAACATCTGAATGAAAAGGTTTGTTAGGTAAGCAATTATTAGGTAATAATTATTTTTAAAGTTTTATTTTTACCATAAAATTTAAAAATTACACAATAAACTAAATTACATAATAGTGATAGGGTGCAATATGAACAAAATTGTATTTTATAATTATTGGTATATACCGAATAAATATTTAGCAATATTTTTGTTTCTTTAGACTGTTGTGGAATCATCAGAATCAAGTTTCAAAGGCCCATCCGTATCCTGCCTGATTGGACGAAACATCAAGATCATATTCGTCTTAAGGTATAAAACCTATTATATCCCATTCATCCATTTGCTCTATTAGCACTCAGTCTCACTACATCCAGTGCCGAGCTATATGTGGCTATATTGAGGGAGGATTTTCAAGAACCCCATGGTATCATGTCCGAGACCCTTCCACGTTAGTGTCAGGAAGCCAAGAATATTTATCAGGACTTTAATGGAAATCTTGAGCCAAATTGAAAAAATAAATTAAAATAATATTTATAAAATTCAAGAGGAAATAAACAAAAATTTGAACATTAATTAAGTGAAACCTAATTAATTAATAACTAAACCAGTGAATATACTCAAAATTAAAGTTAACCCTCCCAACATCAGATGGAGAAGATAAGAATAAATAGATCGGGTGGGGTATTACGTAAATATATTGGTGATTTTTGCTAATCGTCTTGATTGAAGTGCTGTAAACATTGTAAAGGGACGTTTACATGGGCAATAAAAATTGCATATTGCCAAGCAATATTTCCAGAAATATAGCACGGCAATGTTGCAAAGAGGGCCATTTTATTACTATTTGGTTAAAGAAACATCATGACTACTTGTATGCCCTTTTTATGGAGAACACCATTTCCAAGGGCCCTTCTTGTGTAGAACATGTTATTGACCTTGGATTGAACATTCATTCCTCTATTAAAACATAGCTAGCTGTTAATATTTAAAATAAAGGATTATATATTATTAAAAAAAACGGTACTTATGCCTTATTGTATGTTATATGTTAATTTTCAAAAAATAAATACAAGCTTGAGTTGAATAAAATATATTTGCACTTTGAGATCTCAAAAAATAAAAAAATAATTAAAACCAGGCATTTGAAGCACAACAATATGCTTTAATAAAAGTAAAGGCTTCTAATGCCACTATATAAATTTTCATTAAATAACTAAAAACGAGTCGCGAAAATATTGCAAGTGACCAGATTTATTTGGTAAAACTGTTAGCACATACATACATAAATGTTAAAAAATATATATTGATAAAAACAGGATCTTCCCTTTCTTATTTATCAGCTCATTCTCTGAACTATATAATGAGTCAGAGGGCTAATGCTCTTATTAGTTATTTGTCCGTTCAACACTTCAAATTGTCCTGTTTCTCCTAGTTTACTTTTCGAGGCCTTCTGATACCTCTAATCATCACCCTCATCTTAACTACATTTACAATACCTCAACAGGTATATAAGAACAAAAAAACAATCATACTAACTTCATTTATTTCTTGATTGGAATGAGATTTTGAAGTGATATTCTTCATATCATATTGAAGTCATTTAATCATTTCTGCAAAAAGGATACCTGGGCTTATAAGAACTTATTGCAACTATAGCCTCAACTGAAAATTAATATATGCACCAATTTACTCCATAAAATAATTTGAGTAAGATAAGATAATATATAATATAAATTTTAATATAATATAGAAAAGGGTAACATAAAATAATTCATATTTCTATATTTGACTGCATTTGTTGATAACATTATTTTATCAGCATTTATATGTTATGTTAAGTTTTCCAAATTAATATGCACTAAAAGATGTAATATGTATTAAAAGAGGTTCATTAACACTTTTCATAAGAGGTTAAATGTATCACAGAGATATGTTTTAAAAGAGTTAATATGTATTAAAGAGCTTCATTAATGTTTATTAAAATAAATATTTATTAAAACAGGTAATATGGAAATTCAGTAGACATAAAATCTGGATTTGAAGCAAAAAAAGAGATTATAAATTTGTTTGTTTTTCGTTTCACAAAAATAGAATCAATACAAAAGAATTGTATTATGAATTAAATCAGGTAATTATTTAAAATAAGGAAAATGACAGAAGTTGTTAGCGTGGTGGAAATTATTTTGAGTATGTATTTTAAGTATGACTTTAATTATTATTATTAATTATTGTTTAGTTATATTAAACACCTATGCTTTATTTTAAATATGAGCGAATATTAATTCTCTTGTAAAATATTTTTTGAAATAACCATTTATATAAAATAATATTAAAAATCAATTGAAAAATAATCTGTAATAATAAATAATCGCCTCTCGAAGCAAGGGGAAGACGCGAAAAGTGAGTGAGAGGTTAGGATTTACAGAGACAGGGTCGGGTATGGCCGGGCAATATGAAATATTCTCCAACCCCTCCGACTACTCCAACAACACCGGCAACCCCTCGGGAATACTCGGCATCAACCTGCAACTAGGCAATATGGCCGGGCTGTACGTAGATATTTGGGTAGCATTGCCGTATATTTCTGCAACTTTGCCGGCAACATTATTGCAGCCACACATTGTCGGAAAATATGGCCCGTCTAAATGGCCCTTTAGGAAAATAAATTCATGAAATATTTCTTATAATTTTACAGATGTAAAATTTATAAAATAAACTAAGGTGGGTTATTACGTACCCCACCTAATATATTGGTGATGTTTGCTATTTGTCTTGATTTAATTGCTGTAAACATTTTATGGGAAATAAAAAAAATAAAATAAATGAAATGTTTCCTATAATTTTACAGATGTAAAATACCCATTTGTTCCAGAGGTAACCCAACCATGGTTTTTGCGTGCCATAAATCTCCATCAAAATCACCATAAATCGTCTGCTGCAAATTTTCTCAAATTGACAACGCGGATTCATCAAAGTTTGTTAATGGAAGAATGTAATATAATTTCATAAATGAATTTGTTTTTTCGAGAATGACGTACAAAAAACCGAGCCATGAGGTTCGGGCGTACCTAACGACAATTAATTTGTTTTTATCTCTAGAATGTCACTGATCCGTACACTCAATTTCAAGGAGAAATGACATTTTAGGTGATGGTGGGTTGAGGTTTTGAGTTTTGAGGTATCAAAAAGTTGTGATCGCAACTATTGCGACCCTTCCACAGCCTAGAGTTTACATGGTTAGAGATCTTGCCTTCTCCACACTCATGTTTAATAATATATCTCTGTATTTTTTATATGATTCGCTTCGTCTAAAGATTATTATTGAGGAAATCAGTTTTTAGAGATAACATATTTATATCTTCGGCTTCATCATAGTCACCTCCACACTTTAGGAAAATTAGTAAAGTAAAAACTGAATTGGACGATGGTTATCTGAAGACGAACCAAGGAGACTATGCTCTCATCAAGTTGCTCGATTAAACATCTGGACCCAGTTAATCCAGTAGCGGACAGGTGGAAGTTGGCAAGTTGTCCAGTCTTCTATTGTTGAACCTCTCGAGGAAGTTTCGCCGCCCAGATGAGAGGTTTGTTTCACTTCCAGACTTAGAATACCATAAACTTTCAACGGGCAATCAGCAATTGGAAGTAGTAAATTCTCAATAATTTCTAGTCCACTTAGCTGGAATACCGCTTGCCAACTTTATCAAGTGTAATAATTAGCAATTTAGATTTTGGAACCATTTTCACTAGGATTTGCTTCCGCCTAGATGAGGATAATCTAAACTACTTAACCATAAAAAAAACCATTTACCATCATGATTCATGATTGGTTTTAGGTTCAGAACTCGATAAGGAAGAATTCTTTCTGGCTTAGTGGTGTTGGTGTGGCACTTACACTTTATCGTCAGGTTTTCCTCCCAGCAGGATTGCGTCCCACTTTATAATTGCTGAATTTGTACCATATGAGTCTCTTTACTCTTGATTTGACTCAGAAAACAATTGAATACTTTAGCCTTAAAGTCTGGGTATTGATATCCCATAGCCTAAACCTCTGAGCCAACATTCCCTAATCATAAACCATAGTTGTTTTTTTTCGTTCCCAGTCGACCCTTGATAAATCGAATTCTTCGATAAATCGTTTTTCTATTCATTTGAGAAAATCTCTTTAATTTTAAAAAAAGGAGGGTATAATTCGAAATTATTTCCAGGGAAATTTTCCCTTTTTTGAAAAAGAACAAACAATTTACCTCTATAACTCGACAAGCTAAATATTTACATTCCATTACTCGAAGAAACTAAATGTTGATTCCTCATAGTCATGTCCCATAACACCTTAGTACAAAATATAATGTATTGAAATAAAAATGTTGTTGACAATTTTTTTAATTATTAAATTGAATGTGGGATAACAAGAGATTCTCTGTTTTTTAAATTTAAATTGGTTACTATTATAAATAAATAAAAATGTCCGCTTATTATTAAATGTAAAAACTAAATAAAGGTGTTTATCTTAAATAAGTAAGTCAATCATGAAACACAGAATATATTTAAAATGCAACCGTTTTATTGAGTGTTGGGTGTAAAATGAACAAAGAAACGTGGAATATTATATTAAAATGAAGTTTACAGCAACGTAAGTGAAAAATATGTTTGTAAAGGCTTGGAGTAACAGCTATCTAAATACCTTGATGGAGTCGGGGGGAGGAGTAAAGTTTCCACTTAATTCCAGTTCCTTTACTTTCGTGATAGTCGACACCTGATAGCTCTGGGCCATGGAGAAGAAATTTCAAAACAATGATTCAAAGTAATTCAACAAGTAGGTTTGATTCAATTAGTAACTGGCGATTGTTAGAAAATGCCATTTAAGAGGAGCTTTCATTATGTAACTAAGGAAACACTACCACCTAAGTATGTATAGTGACTTACGAAACTACCATCATACAATTTAAGACATGCTGTTTGTATAATAAATGTATACATTTATTTATATGCACTATTCTAGCGCTATGTATTGAGAATACAGAGGTTGAAGGAAATAATTTAGATTAAATAATAGTAATATTCAGCAATATTAATATTAATCGGTTCCCTTTTCGGGCAAAGAAATAAAGATATAAACTAGAGATAGGCTCGGTCGACAAGGTATAATAAAACCTACCGCCCCACACAGGGAGAATTCCCCTAAATGCTGGTCAATATTATTGAATGGAATAATTATAAGACAAAACACCTAAATATAAACTAATTTGAATATATTTAACTAAAAAAAGGAAGTAAAACACTTTTGCCCCCTCTTCCCATACTCCCTCCCACCCTTCTTCATAACATATGCGATGTCGTTCATATATCGGGCGTAGCTGAATTTCATTTGATAGAAGAATAATCTTTAAAATACAAGTTTTATTTATTTTCTTACCCGAGCTGCAACCGAGTACCTTTAACAAAAATTAAAATTATGTTATGCCTTTATTTTAAATATTTGTTCCAGTCAAATATAAAAAATCTGTAAAAAAATTTGTAAATTTTCTTCCTTTTATTGAAGTGGTAATATTTTAAGCAGGTAGTCGAGAAGGTTCTTGAAAATAAACAAATTAAACAAGTTAAAGTGAAATTATATTTAAGACACAATAATACCAATTATACATTATACATTATCAGCTATACCTGTAGATTTATTTAATTAATATACATAACTAATAATCATCATCATCATCATCATCATCATCATTATCCACAATACTTTCCATATTCTTTTCAGCAGAGAGCAACGATTTTTCGAAAAATGCCAAAACCTCTGAAGGATATTGTTTAATTTTTTTGGCAGATGATGCTTTCATGCCAGATATCAATGGGTCAGAAGACACCAAAAGATTATGAAATATATCCTCCATGGTTTGCTTTCTCGAAAATTTTCTCGAGTGAAATTCCCTGTATCTTATGATATCTTTATTTCGCGATTCCTGAGCTTCCTCACCGAGCTGTCCAATTGGAATCATGAAATATATATGATATCTGAACTATATAACCACTTATTTATAAATAACTATAAAAAAAAATTATTTCTAAGAAGATCGCAAATTATCGTAGCAAGTAAAAACTGAATTTTACCAAGCATTTGTCTAATAAAAGTGAGAAACGGAGAAACGCGGAGAAATTTACTTTTTGTCCAGGCAAAAACGAAAAGTTCTTATTTTCATCAGTACCTTTACTATACAATTTTTAAAAAAATGCTATCTCAGAGGTTCTAGAAATGTATCTATAAAATAAGAATTATAAGACTCTACTTACCCCCAGCAATAAGCTCCATGGCACACTCTTTAATTTTTCACAAAAACTTAATCAAAAACGGAACTTAAAAACCACGTATGCTTTTAACCGCTTCAATCGAAAATAGAAAGTTCTCAGTGAAGGTCAACTTTGAACTAAAATATCTTACAGAGAAACAAGAGAAGGAAAAAAAGGTAATGCTCAGGTAATGCCCAGGTAC
The DNA here is from genome assembly GCA_948150685.1 of Rhaphigaster nebulosa. Lineage (NCBI taxonomy): Eukaryota > Metazoa > Arthropoda > Insecta > Hemiptera > Pentatomidae > Rhaphigaster > Rhaphigaster nebulosa. Next base: position 176,697,751 of record OX411307.1, read on the forward strand.
CTTGATAATTATACTATAATGACTTTTAGTCCTAATATCCAAGTTGGTGTTTCCGATTATTGACCACGATTTCGGGGAATTCCACCTGTGTGCGCCCTAGGATATTAGGAACAATAGAGGAAAAAGTTTGAAAAATTTCTAAGGCCTCTTCAAAATTTCCTATAGTATCAACCAATTAGGAGGTACGAAAGGTGAGTGGGCACAAGATGAATCTTTTCAAGAAGGAGAAGGTGAAAGATAGAGAACAGGGAGAGGAGGCAGATGTAAAGAGAATTCTAGCGAGAAGAAAGAAGAGTAAATTTCTAAGAGTAGAAGCAGAGGGTCCAGCTGAGCAGTCCATCCAAGACGGAGGCCGTGAATCTGGCGGCAGAGAAGAAGACCGCTGCGGGAGGAAAGACCGATCGAGTGGCAAAGCGGCCTGTATCAGATAACGGCGAAGGCAGCAATAAGATAAGTGCTAGACCTTTCATTCAATATGTACATTATTGTCCAATATTATGTGGCACAAGAGTAACATTTTAAATAAGCAAGTTCTCCCAGTATTCTCAAATACATATACTAAATTCAATAGGGTTTTATAATGAGAGTAATTTAGGTTGTAAATTAGTCAACCAACAGTTTAATTAATAATATTCTCTTAAATAAAGTAAGAACTTTTATCGAATTCTATTTTTCTATTTACCCTGCATGCCATCATATACTTTAATTAAGTGAATTGGTAAACGCGACATTTATAATATCCCAACATAGAGACCAGAACAGAGGGGTCTGTGGTCTCTAACCTTTAAAGTTAAAATACAGTTTGATTGATCGGCTCCCTTCTGGAACCAATGCAAATAGAGAATAAATTAGATCAGTAAATTAAGTAAATGCGATTTCTGAAACCCCCACCTGCCTTAGAAAAGCAGTTTGCCAGAAATAGCACTAGATTATTTTTTGTTACGGATCAGTCATAACATCAGTCACAATGATTGCGATTTTCTGTTTTACCAGTTGAATTGGTATGTCATTTCATTATTGAGGATATAAGCTCTGTGGGGGAGATGCAGGGAAAATAAAAACCATCACAGCTGAATGATGTTTCATAGGAAAAATTATTAGAAGGGAGTGGAGAGGTGGAGGAGGAAAATAATATTTAAAAAAAAATAAATTAAACTCGACAGCTGAAACTGAGAAGACTGTTGAAGAAGAGGATCCAGAGTGGTCTCAAAGGGAGAATTTGCGGAGGAGTTGCCATTTTTATTTGAAGTGATGAAAGGACTTCGTTGAATTTTGTAAACCGGATTGTTGTCTGAGTCTAGTTGTGGAGCACCCTTTACGCTCAGTAGTTGTCGGCTAGCTTAATGCCTCTAAAGCGTCTAAGGGTTTCCTCACACTCCCTCTTTTGCAGATCCTTAATTTCCTGGCAAAACCAAAATACTTGCCGGCGGCGATGTGCAAAGGTTTTGAGGGGTTATAGGTATCAAGGATACTGAAAAGATCTAAGTGAGGATGTTTTCTATGGAATCAATAGAGGAGCAGAAATATATTTCATCATTCATTAAATTTATCGGATTTTTATTACGTTATATAGTGGAAGCGAGAATAAGCATGGATTTGGAGTAGCATTTATGGTCTCGAATATCATAAAATCTACGATCCTAGATTTCCAACCAATTAACGAAAGGCTTTGCAAATTATCATAGCAAATAATCATTTCAGATTAGTCGGATTTGTAAGCATGCACCCGCAGATGAGAAGGATGGAGAGGAGAAAGATACCTTCAACGAACAACTGGAAGATGCCTATAGTGCTTGTCCTTGTTATGATATATTGATTTTGGGAGACTTTAATACACAGATTGGGAAGGAAAAGGTGCTAAGATCTACCATTGGAGCACATAGAACTTATGACAATGGACAAACGATGGTAAGTTTTGCAATTGTAAAATCCATGGCTGTCATCAGCACCATGTTCCCTCATAAAAATATGCAAAAGGAAATATGATACTCTCCGGATGTCACATCAGCAAGTTAAATTGACCATGTGCTAATATCCACCAAAAATTTCAACTACATAAATGATGTAAGATCTTATAGAGGATATGATATTAACTCGAATGATTACCAAATAATGATGGAATTCCACCAAAGAATAAACTGGACAGTAAAGAAACAACTGCTTCTGAATGAACAATGGAAAAAAGTATGCCTTAAGACGTAAGAAGAGATGGATAGGTTTTCAGAGAAGTTTCATGAGATAGTCCTGAGCGAACCAGTCAATGAAGTTACAGGAACAAGTGAAAACAGGTGGAGGCGTATCGAGGTAGGATTGACGCATACTGCAAACGAAGTGTGTGGAGAAAATTCTCGTAAAATTCTCGTAATTATTGGTTTGACGATGAATGCGAGAAGGCAATCCAGAAACGGAATGAAAAAAGGTTAATAAGGATTGATGAAAGCACATCTCAGTTACAAGGAGTATAAAGAGGCCAGAATGCGCGAGAAGAGATTGGTTAGAAGCAAGAAGAGAAAGGCGTTAAATAACCCCCAAATTGAGGATATTGAAAACTCAAGAATTAACAATAAATCTCGCAAATTCTATAAAATGGTGAATATCCCATTTTGTAAATTTGAAAACTTCCTAAAATACCGAAATGGTAAAAAAAAACTTGAAAATTTCGTGATAATATAAACTATTGTATTATTAGATTTAATTCAAAATATTCTGGAAAATTAAATATCAGTTAAACGTCCAATCTCAAAATTTTTAAATATTTCTATAAACGAAAATAAGAAGTAATATACTTATATTGGTATTGTTTCTTCAAAACATGAATATAGTAGAAGTAATATTTTCTTCTTCAAGTGAAATAAAAAACTCCACATGCACAAGGAAAACAAACTGAAGAATGAAAAATAAATGCACTAACAAGGGCTCGGCTTACTAACAAGGGAGGAAACAGTCAATGGGTTGTTGATTTAAACTAAATTTTTTATGGTGATTCCTCATCCAAAATATTGAATGAAATGAATGAATGAAAATAAAATTTTATTCTGGGACTTTTAGTCCCCTTAGAATAACAGAAATGATCAGTATTAGTACTATTTGTCTATCTTACATACAGTGAATAATTAAGATAAGTTAAGTAGTAAAATAAAATAAAGGAAGTTTTAATAATTACAGGCATTTAAATCGTAATTAAATATAAATGTACACCTGTCTACTAACAATAGACAATAGCTAACAAACAATAGACATAATAATAATAAACATAAAACTATAAACAGTAAATATAAGATATAAACATAGAATGAATATATATATAACTATGGTACTTACATAAATGCGGAAGATTGATAGTTAAGCAGGTGGAGAAATAATTGATGCTTAAAGAAGGTTAAGGATGAGGATTTACGAATGGAGTTGGGTAAGGAATTCCAAAATGAAGTAGCTCGAAAGGTATAGGATCTTTTGAAACAGGCAGTTCTATGAAGTTTATAGGTTGGGATCTGGTGTTTAAGGAGTGTATAGAGGAACACGGGGTGAACAGGTTGAAGCCACTTTAACTCGGCATACCAACTGGAGACGTGGGAGCACCTGGGGATTCCGAAGATGAATCTAATGAAGCAATTCATTAGTCTCTTCAGTCTCATCTCAAGCCCGCCAGACAGTCCACCATACACGAGGCAGCCATAGTCGAAGTGTGGAAAAATGAGGGAGGATACAAGGAGCTGACGGGTTTTAGGAGGTATAGAATCTCGAAATCTTAGGAACTGTTTAAGGATAGCAATGGACTTTCGGGTGATTTGGGAAATGTTTTTGTTCCAGGATAGGTGTTGATCAAAAATTATTCCCAGGTTTCTGACAGTGGTGTGGAAATGGATAGGTAGGCGGTTGAGGTAGAGTAAGGGATAATAAGGAAGGGAATTGAGAAGATACTTGGATCCGATGAGGATGGCCTGGGTTTTTTTAACATTCAGCCTCAAATCGTTGCGTACTGCCCATGCGTTTATACAATCTATATCTTCTTGTACCTTTCGGATAGCCTCAAGCATCTCCGTAGGATGGAAGGATTGATAAATTTGGAAGTCATCAGCATATAAGTGATATTGTGAATGATGAATGAAATAGGGAAGGTCGTTAATATAGACAGAGAAAAGGATTGGCGAGAGTGAAGACCCCTGAGGAACACCACGTGTTAGTAAGAGGCGGGAGGAAGGAGGTTTATTGGGGATGGTAACTGCTTTGGAGCGAAGAGACAGGAAGGATAGGAACCACTTTAAGACACTATTTGATAAGGAAAGATCTTGGAGTTTGGAAAGAAGGGTGTTATGATTAACTGAGTCGAAAGCTTTTGAAAAGTCGAATAGAAGAAGAATAGTAATTTTTTGTTGGTCTATGGAGGATTGGAGATCTTGGGTGATTTTCAACAAGGCAGATTGCGTGGAATACAGAGATCGGAAGCCAGACTGGAGAGGGTTGAGGAGAGCTTTTTGCTCAAGGAAGTTATTTAGTTGGGAGTGGACTATTCCTTCAAGTGGTTTTGATAAGTTGGAGAGAATGGAGATAGGTCTAAAGTCGGTAACTGTGGAGGGAACCGGAACTTTATTCAACGGGCGGACTATGGCTTTTTTCCAAGTTGTTGGTGAAATGGAATTATTGTGCAATTGCCGGCGTCGTTCCAATGAGATCCCGAAGCCGAGAAAAAAAAAAACACGTTTAAAATGCTTAATTTTACATCTCGAGTTTAGAAAATGATATCGACGTGGTTGTACCACCAAAACATCTGTTTTTCAGAGTATACTAAAGAAAAAATAGTTTGTTTTTGGTCAAATAAATTTAAAAATGTGTAGAAATTGTTAAGTAAACTAGCCTTATAGATTTTTTGCACCAAAAACAATGGAAGATTTTGATTTAATACACCACCCTTTTGAAAAACAAAATAATCCATACAATGAAGACGAGATACAAAGCTTCAAATCGAAACGTAATTTTGTTGCTTTAAAAATTTTTAGTACGCTCGGAACTGAATTTTATTTCTTCGATGATTCTTTTCTTTTCAAAATGAAGGTTTTATGGTGTGCTAAATCAAAATCTTCCATTATTTTCGGTGCAAAAAACAAAACAATAAGGCTAGTTTACTTAATAATTTAAACTCATTTTTAAATTTATTTTACTTAATATAAATTATCTTTTAAAATTTATATTTTTCCTTTAGTATACTGAAGAACAAATGATTTGGCGGTTGAACCACGTCGATATCATTTTCTTAGCAGAAGATGTAAAATGAAAAATTCCCAAGTGGTGTACTTCATACTCCAGCGCGCCTGCTGGATGGTTAAAATGCTCATTTTTTAAAATTAGAATACCATTAATTTGGACGACTTTTCCTTATCCGTAACCTGAAAGGCAGCCCCAGACTATGGCAGAATCTCTTTCATGCTTTACAGTGGCCACAATACACTGAGTAACAAATTTCAAGACGAACTATTATTCTGCGATTTCATCCAAATACTTTAAACTACTATTCGTCAGACTATATTACCCTTTATATATTATTATATCACCAGTATTCTACTGTGAATTCTTTATTAGCAAGGGCCACTGGTACCTTTTCTTCTAGTTAGAAAGTCTGCTTGTATTTTTTCATTTTTTTAAACTTGATTTTTTATTTTGTTATCATTCCGCCATTAATCATGAACTAAATTGTGGCAGTTTTGCATTAAAAACCAATCTCCTTTAGAGTTTACGGATAATAATGACACATTTAAAAAAAAAAAATATTAAACATTAAATTGGATTTGGAAATAAAAATCAGCTCAAAATATTTTATAGAATATATTAAAGTAAAAATTATACTTAAACTTAAATAAGGATGTTTTCAATTGCTTATTCATACTGAAGCAAAATTTACACCTTTGGTCACCTAATTAGCTTAAGAGTAACATTATTACATTTAAAATAGCTTATTACTACCCATACCAAAAGAGCCTTTATAATGTAACTCTCTAATCAAAGTTTAAAAGAATTCATTATACTGGACTAGTAAATCTATAATAACTAATACTAAAACTTATTGCGGTAAATATTGGACCTAAAAATCTTAAATTTTTTCTCAAAGAAATATACGTCAATGGGATCTTTCCAAGATTTTTTTTTTTTGCATTACGGCACTATTATTGCAAATGAACGACATTACTGTAACTTTGATTGAATAAAGTTAAGATTTGAATTGGAATAAATAACAATTTATTTGTAATACATTGACGAACGAACTGGACTAATTCAAATTAATAATTGACCCAAAAATAATATGTTTGATCATCTCAGAAAGAGCATAATAAATATAGCTTCCTAACATATGCTTTTTTTAAATTACGCAGGTATAAAACATATATATATATATATATATATATATATATATATATATATAGAGAGAGAGAGAGAGAGAGAGAGAGAGAGAATAGAATAAAATAAAATAGAAAAATCATCTTTGTTCTGGGACTAGACCCCTTAAGAATACCAAGTATGGGCAAGTAAAAAAGAAAACAGAAAAAAATGTCTGGCCAAATACTACATTAATAACAGTCAATTGGTATTTACAATAATCTCAATTATAACATATATATAGGGTTGAAATATCGGCACGCGATATATCGATATATCGGAGTTGAAAAACCGATATATTATATCGATATCAGCATCCGATATATCGATGATATTGATATTTTACAACGATATATCGATCACACCATATGCTAAACTGTATTACAGCAGAATCTCGGCAATTCATATCCCAGTAATTCGTATAGATTTTCTGGTCTCTTGAAAGTCTCCCTTTATTTCGTATAAAAACACTGCAATCTGGATAATTTTCATTTGTTTTCGTCTTCCAAGTAATGTAAGCGCCTTACTATGCGAATTTCCAAATAAAAAATCTGGTTAATTCTTAATCTTTTCAAGAGCAGAGGTGAGAGAGGAATCGTTTCTATGAATTTCGGTCGGGTTTTTTTCTATTCAGTTCTCTTTAAATAAAATTGTAAAAAAAACCTGTAACCATACTATTAGCCGACAACATACATTGATCTGAAAAATTATGTTCACTCATGGCTGGCAAATCCACGAATGCAAGGTGCTTTATAAACAAAAACTTTACCGAACGCCTATCTTGCAAACACAAAAGCCTGTATCATTAGTGAAATTTTCAACGAATGGGTAAGATATGTAATAAAAAACTTTTAACTGTTTATCATAATTGTACGGCCCACAACAGTACCACATCACTCAGTGATGTTTATCTTCTGTTTTTGCCTCCCAGCACAACCTCTAAGCTATCTCTAAATTTGGCCAAAATTAAACGATTTTAGACATTTAACGCAAGGAATTAGTGATGCAACTCTTAGAAAGCATCAAGGATGGGAATCACCTACCTCAAAATTAAGAACTCTCATGACTTTTCGAGATTTCGCCTATTTTGACGAAAGTTTCGCAGTAGCTTGGAATCTAACTGACGAGGAAATTTTGACTCCGTAAAAAAAGGAGACGAAGAAGAAATTGATGTGCCGGCGATTAGTTCTATATTGGCGAAATAATGCATCTACAACGTGTCATTTCTTAGCAGATGTTTGTGTAAACGTATTTTCTGCTCTGAACATGCTAAACGAAGCCATCGATGAGATCCGTCTTCAAGGATTGCTTTTTCTTCTTCTTTATCTACCTCCTTTGTGCTGTGAAGCGTGGAGTAGCAGCCTCAATCCATCTAGCCCACTAGTCTCTGTCCCTGGGTAGTCTTCTCGTCTCCGGGATGGTGCGTCCTCTAGCTGCCCCCAGTTTTCCAATGTAATCAGAGTACATGCCTCTGGGTCTGCCACGAGGCCGTCTTCTTTCCGGCCTAGCTTCCAAATACCACCTGTCTTTTCTGGTATCGTCCATTCTACAGACATGTCCATACCATTTTAGTTGCCGCTCTTGCATTGTGTCGCGCACCGATTTATTACCCAGATCCTCCCGAACTATTTCATTTCTGACGCAGTCTCTCCTGGTATTGCCAACTACTCTACGGAGGAATCTCATTTCTGCAGATGTTATCCCACTTACGTGCTTGTCGAGGGCCGTCCAACTTTCTGATCCATACAGGAGAACTGGGAAGAACACGGATTTAAAAATTCGTATTTTGGCATCTCTACTCACTTCTTGCTTGCCTATAACAGTTTTGGAGATCTGATGGTATACTCCATTGGCCTTCTTCACTCGATTCAGAACCTCCTGGTCTATTTTACCATCTTTACTTATTATGGTCCCTAGATACGTATAAGTATTCGTAAGTTCAAGGGGTTCACCATTACACACAATCCTAGGCTCTGCGTTTTCTCTTCCGACATACATGATTTTACTTTTGTTAGAGTTTATTTGTAAGCCTCTAATATCTAATCTTCAGCTCCTCATTCCATTCCTCCAAGGATGCCTGAAGAGCCTTTTCAGAGTCAGCTATCAGTACGATATCATCCGCGTATATCATCGCTTGAGCCAGTTCTGGAGTTAGGTTCCAAAAACCCACTAGTGCTCTTGGGCATCTCCTTTTACACACTTTCCATATCTCATCGATAAGGAGGACAAATAGTAGTGGGCTTAGGCTGTCTCCCTGCTTCTATTCCCTTATAAAAGTGTAAAGGCCGCGATGTCTGACCATTAAGTCTTACAATGCCCTTTGGGTCTTGGTACACTGATTTTATTGCACTCACCAAGTTTCTTGGCACTCTTCTTGTTGTTAGTGTGCCCCATATCTCCTGCCTCTGGACTGAGTCAAAAGCCGCCCTCAGATCCAGGAATGCCAAATAGACTGCCTTTCCCCTGTCCCACGCTTTCTCAACTATCATTCTTAGGAAAAAAATGTGGTCCTGAGTATACTATAAGTCTGTCTTCTATGTCTGAAAGCCGCTTGCTCTTCTTCGATATCTTCTTCCACAATACACCGTAGTCGCTACTCTAATATCCTAGTATATATTTTGTGCACTACTGAGGATAGGCAAATTGGTCTATAGTTGCCACATTCGCTTTGGTTACCTTTCTTGTGTATTGGGATTATGAAGTTGTTTTCCCATTCTCGTGGCAGCAACTTAAGTTCCCAAATCTTCTGGAGCAGCATTTGTAGGCATTTAATCATTTCATTGCCTCCATATTTTATAATTTTATAAATTCCGGAGCTATGCCATTCAACGATTGCACCATAAGAAAATAACCGATTTTTTTTGTTGACCTAACTGTATCGTTTGTATTTCCATTCATATTAATAAAATTTTGTATTAATTTTGTTATTTCCCATTTTTAACCGCCGATTATTGGAAATCTCGATAATTTGGATATCTCGATAATTCATACTTACCTTTCGAACCCTTGGTCATACGAATTATCGAGATTCTACTGTATCTTATTTTAACGATTTCCTTTATTCGGTAAAACTCCAGAATCATAACCCCAAAATGGCGGAGGTCTAGATTTTTAAGGTCAGCCAGGTTCTAAAAATCTAGATGTCCTCCATGTTGGGGTTACCATTCTGGAGTTTTAGCAGTAAATATAACAATAAACAATATTTAATTACCAAACAATAATTAGTAGATAAGATTTACTTTAAAATATTGTTGATAAATCCTATATAAAGAAAAATTGATGATTTATATAAATGATGATGGTACTGAATATATATCAAATAAATTACATGTTTTTAGATAAATGTTTCGAGAATGCACAATATAGTTGGAAGAGTTATAAGATAAATAAAAATTTGAGAAGTTTGAACGTTTTATTATTGAAAAACTTCTAGAAGGTTATAATATATCAAATATGGCTAAAAGTCTTCAAAATAAAAACTAATAAGTATAATTCTTTTCTATCTTTTTTTATAATGATTTTATAAAAATATTGTTTTATTAATAATAATCATTATATTATTTTATAACCTTCTTCAAAGTTTAACATTATACTCATTTGATGCACTTTCTTTGCTTTTTCATCCATTTCCTTTCGATATATCGATATTTTTCTAGCGATTATCGGTGGATATCGATATCTGGTTTTGCGATATATCAAAATATCGAATATCGATATTTTCCTTTCGATGTTCCAACCCTACTAGAGAAGCATCCCCTCTTCACGTTATCCTTGAAACCCTCAAGGTTAAACCTTATGTGTTGCGGTCCCCGTTGGACCCTTACCGTTGATATTCGTCCTCTGATCTGGGAGACCGTTAGGTGGTGGTCGGAATTAATATTTGCTCTTCTGTATGCACTAACATCCTGAAGGCTTGAAAGGTGCCTAGAGCTCATCAATACATGGTCAATCTGGTCGCAAGTCATACCCTTTATTAGAGTGCCAAGTTGCCAGCTGTATCCTGTTATGGGGAAACATGGTGCTCCCCTCCACCAAATCTCTTGATGCCGCAAAATTTATAGTACTCTTTCCATTCTCATTTGTGGATTTATGAATGCAGAGAAAGCCCGTTGTGGGTTTGTATTGTGCCTTTCCTATTTCTGCATTAAAGTCTCCAATCACATTATTAATACCAACTCGCGGACAACTATCCCGACATCGTTCGAAGTTTTTGTAAAACGGCCTTTACTCTTCTTCAGAAAAGTAAGTAAAAACTAGTTCTTTTCCTTTTCTTCAGATGACTCCGTTGGGGCTTGTATGCTTATGAGTCCAAATTATGGAAATTAACTTTTCGGAGTTAGCATAATTTGCGGTTTATAGGAGTAAAACCAACAACAAGTTGAGTCAGCTTCCTACTGATGATGAATCCAGTTACTTATGTATTGCTCACGATCGACACAATTATAATAGATAGTGTAGATGTTTTAATTGTATATTCCTTGGCACCTCCACCTTATCTCTTGTATCACAGCGATGTCTATTTTGTATTGGTCCAATTGTGTTAGGAACTATTGTAGGTATTCAATGATTAAGGGATCGTTTGTTAGGTTTTCGAGGGTTCTGATTGTATTTTTGTTCTTATTTTTAATCGCGCATGTGCATTTCGATTTTCCGTTACTGTTGGAATTTTCTATGACATAGGGATCGTTTATTAGGTTTTCAAGGACTCTGAATCCATTTCTTGAATTGGATTTTGGATGTCAACTGTAGTAGTAAATCGAAATGCGCATGCTCGATAAAAATTTGAATTAAAAAAACGGAATCATAACCTTCGAAAAGCTAATAAACGATCCCAATATCACAGAAGCCTTCAATGGCAATGGAAAAGCGAAGTGCGCATGCGCGATCGGAAATCCGACAGTGAATTCAGAAATAGCGCCCTTGAAAACCTAGTAAACGATACCTAAACCGAAGAATTTTGAAAACTAATAATTAAGTAGAAATGCTCACGGCCGAACAAAATTTCGGTTGTAAATTCTACATCAGCAACTTCGAAAACATAATGAATCATCACCAAATCGATGAAATCCACCCCCTTCCCCTCCTCTCTCCCACACACCAATTAAATAAAAAATAATAAATATTTAAAAATAAATAAATAATGATTTTATTTAAAAAATTTAAACTAATTGAAATTATCACATAATATCAATTATCATATAAACGAAAAAATGTCGGAAGAATATGCCGAAATCATTTTAAAAGTCATTATTGTAATTAAGATTATTATTTTTCAATAATAAAATAAATAATATAGAATTGATTCATGTCCGGTTGGGTTACAATTGAAATGGAAAAGGTTACAATTTAATGGGAAAAGGTGACATTTGATTTGGAAAGGGTTACAATTGAAATGGAAAAGGTTACATTTGAAATGGAAAAAGTTACAATTGAAATGGAAAAGATGACAATTGATTTGGAAAAGGTTACAATTGATTTGGAAATGCTGTAAGGTGTCTTTAAAAAGGCCATATCGCTAAAAATCATTATGGTCCCTAGAGCCATCAGAAAAAAAAGTTAAACAGTTAGTTTTATATATATATATATATATATATATATATATATATATATATATATATATATATATATATATATATATTCATAATTGATTTTTATTTTTATATATGTTATCACTGTACAAAATATAAAACATTCGAGCTGACATATTAACTATGTTAACTCATTAGAGAATAAATAAATATGTTTTTATTTGCATAATGCAACAATTATTTTTTCCAATTATTGTTATGTATTTATGTATGTTCATCTATCATTATGTTCATGATCAATCATATCAACTACACATTCATGTGTAAAACCAGCTTATATATATATATATATATATATATATATATATATATATATATATATATATATATATATATATATATATATATATATATATATGAGCAATACTGAAGTTCAAGAAGTAATGAAAACATAATCGAATTAAAGTATCTACCAGAATATTGGGCTTAGAAAGTCTAAATTTCTTTCTAGAAATTAAAAAATCAGCCATTTGGAATGATTTTTCAATCTGTTTAATATTAGAATCATTGGTCTTAATGAAGAACAAATATTTACTTGTTTTTTTAAGCATTTCGCTGATTGGTGGAGGTAATAAAACACTTATATTGATGGTTTTCATTTTTTATTCCTTTTATTATCTACTAGTATTTTTGGATAGTGCTTATACTCCACAACAGTGATAGTTTCTTTGAAAGTTGATGCATATTTTTTTTAACCCAAAGAAAAAGTCAACATGTACCATTTTCTCGAATCAGCTATCATTTATTATCTAGTTTTATCATATGAAATATCAGTTTTGGTGGTATCAATAAAAAATGAGGAAATACTTAAAATAATTTATCAACTAATAATTTAGTAGCTAGAACCTGACCTAATTTTTTTATATTAAGCATAAGACAATAATCCTGTACGACTTGTGGTTATGTAAAATATTACCTAGAAATATAAACATTTCATGATTGACTATGCAAAACCTCCGGGCTTTAACCATTATTGCCTGTTGCTGGTTACTAGCCGAAGGTGATAGATTGAAAGAATTCACTTTTGGGGTTATCATTGAATAGTCGGGTATCCTATGGTTACCGTAATTAAAATTCACTTTTCTGTATGTCTAATCAATATTAAAGTAATTGGAGTGATTACAGAAGGATTTTGGAATGATTATACACATTTAAGTTGGTTTACACTTCACTCACACGTGCTAAAAAAAAATCCAATCTGCTGAGACAACCATCGGCTCTGAATCGTTACCAACGTCTGTTGTAGTCTGCATCTGACATTTTCTGTCCCTGATATGCCAGAGTTGGACACGGTCGGTTTCAATTTGTTTAAATAACATACAAGTCTTTTAAAAAATAAAACCTGTTCCAACGATTTACCACACCAGAATACCAATCACTTATTTAGTTTATAAATATTGTTTTTAATGAATCAGAGAAAGATTTGGACATTAAGTAGATGAAATGGTTAATGCTACTATTAAACATTTTCTGGCTATATAAGATACAGACTTCATTTTATCATTTCAAATATTTAAAGAAAAGAATAATTATAAAGATGCGTGTTTAAAATTGATGGATGCGTTGAAAGAAATTTGCCGGTCCCCATTACGGCTTTTAGGATCGAACCTACTGGTTTTTATCACAAGGTTTAGCAGAGGGCTCCATTTAAAAATGAGTTCTTGAGTTAGCTTAATAAAATCTCTTATAGGATCAGTGCTAAACTGAACCCTAAATCATACATCCAGCGTTCATTTTGAGGACAATCACACAGTTATTATTCAGTTATCTTCCTGCAAAATATTAAAATTAAATTAACTTGAACCTAAAACATGGGTAAAGACGAATTTATTGAGTAGCAATGTATGAATGTACCATTTTTTCAACCGCAAGCATACTTGACAATTACAGAGTATTCATTGGTCATAGTCGTCTTTATTTGTATAAAATGGTTATGGAAATATCTGGAATCACCTTTAGTTATTTATGTGCCAATGAAGATATTCATGGTTTATTTGAAGTCATCCCTTTAAAGGGCACAATCAGTAGGTATTCAATTCTTACTACTTTAGATTCACTCCATTCCCTCTTAGATTTAAATACTGTTACAGGAAGACACTCACCGTAAAAATGTTTGTTTTTCTTGTTTCATTGAGTAAACATATGATAACTCCATGATCATTTATTGGGAAGAAAGTTTACCAAATTACTATATCTTTGGAAAATTTCAGAGCAATTTTATAAATCACCCATTCCATAAAGTATAGCTGGTTAAAACTGATTTTATTTAATTTTTTTTTTAAATTAAAGGATAATCACTATATCACAATCTAACAAATAGAAGACAGAGAAATGCTTTCTTTCTAAGCTCTGCTGCCCAAATAAATTTAATCCATACATTCATGCATACACAAGCATATTAATGTCTGGAGGCTGGATTATCACGGTAAACAACACGAAATAGAGGAGTATAAAACAAACAAAATTTATCCGCAATAAATGTACATATTTACAAAATTTACATTATTATCTATTAGAGTAGAAAGGGCAGGCTAACATCGCAAAGTGAATACAAAGTGATGAATACACTTGATTAGGTTAACCATAGGTTAATGTTTATTAGATGAGTGTTATAAAAGAAGCATCATGAAAGGAGAGACGAGGAGGATATAGAAAAAAAAAAAAAGTTGTTAATTCTTGGTACTTATTTTTCTTTTTTGGGGGGAAGGGTTGAGAGAAAAAAAAGTTTATATTTTCATTTACTAGGTTATTTTGTATGGATTAAAAAAAAACGTGTTATTACTATCTTAATTGTCATTGTATTTAATTATGTTTGTGCAACTATTGCTTGCAGCTATATGTTTCCCCTGTTTTTTTTACTGAAACGAAGTGGAATAAACAAATAAATATTTTGTTTTATATTTATTAAAATCGTAAATATTATTGAAAATATAACAAAAGTCGTGACTTATAAGCAATATAGAAAGGCATTGGTGAAAATTATAGTAGCATAATAAGAAAAATTAAAATTTAATGATTAAAGTTTTAATTATTAAATTTTAATTTCTCCATTATAAAAACATTTACTTATGAGATTAGTTCAATCCCTAGGGCATTGGGACAGTGCAGTTTAACATGAAATGGTAATAGACATACTAGGGTGCTTAGGTAATGGTAATTGAATTATTAAAAAACTGGAATAATGTCTGTCATTAAAAGTGTGAAATTAACAAAGGATTGACAAATAAATTATATTTAACCCTTAATTAATAAAATATAACTAATATAATGATTACTATATCAATAATTCTAATTTTGACGATAATCACATCTTGGATAAATAATTGGAGGCAGGGCCTTTCGAACTCCTTAGTACTGTAACCAAAGGCAGCACAACAAGGCATTGGAGGAAGGGCCTTACGAACTTATTAGTACTGTAACCAAGGGAAGCATAACAAGGCATAGGAGGCAGTGCCTTTCGTACTCCGTAGTACTGTAACCAAAGGCAGCAGAACAAGACATTGGAGGCAGGGCCTTTCGAACTCCTTAGTACTGTAACCAAAGGCAGCACAACAAGGCATTGGAGGCAGGGCCCTACGAGCTCCTTAGTACTGTAACCAAAGGCAGGACAACAAGGCATTGGAGGCAGGGCCTTTCGAACTCCTTAGTACTGTCACTAAAGGCAGCACAACAAGGCATTGGAGGAAGGGGCTTTCGAACTTCTTAGTACTGTAACGAAAGGAAGCACAACAAGGCATTGGAGGCAGGGCCTCACCAACTTCTTTCTACGGTTACCAAAACGAGCACAACAAGGCATTGGCGGCAGGGCCTTTCGTACTCCTTAGTACTGTAACCATAGGCAGCACAACAAGGCATTGGAGGCAGGGCCTTTCGAACTTCTAAGTACTGTAACCAAAGGAAGCACAACAAGGCATTGGAGGAAGGGGCTTACGAACTCCTTAGTACTGTAACCAAAGGAAGGACAACAAGGCATTGGAGGCAGGGCCTTTCGAACTCCTTAGTAATGTAAAAAAAGGAAGCACAACAAGGCATTAGAGCCTGGGCCTTTCGAACTCTTTATTACTGTATCCAAGGGCAGCACAACAAGGCATTTGAGGCAGTGCCATTCGAACTCTTTTGCTCTGTAACGAAATGCAGCAAAACAAGGCATTGGAGGCAGGGCCTTACGAACTCCTTAGTACTGTAACCAAAGTCAGCACAACGAGGCATTGGAGGCAGGGCCTTACAAAATTCTTAGTACTGTAACAAAATGCAGCACAACAAGGCATTGGAAGCAGGGCTTTTCGAACTTCTTAGTACTGTAACCAAAGGCAGGATAACCAGCCATTGGAGGTGGGTGCTTTCGAACTCGTTAGTACTGTCACTAAAGGCAGCACAACAAGGCATTGGAGGAAGGGGCTTTCGAACTTCTTAGTACTGTAACCAATGGAAGCACAACAAGGCTTTGGAGGCAGGGCCATTCGCACTCTTTAGTAATGTAACGAATGGCTGCACAACAAGGCATTGGAGGCAGGGCCTCACCAACCTGTTTCTACGGTAACCAAAAGGAGCACAACAAGGCATTGGCGGCAGGTCCTTTCGAACTTCATAGTACTGTAACCAAAGACAGCACAAGGCATTGGAGGCAGGGCCTCACCAAGTTCTTTCTACGGTAACCAAAAGGAGCACAACAAGGCATTGGCGGCAGTGCCTTTCGTACTCCTTAGTACTGTAACCAAAGGCTGCACAACAAGGCATTGGAGGAAGGGCCTTACGAACTTATTAGTACTGTAACCAAGGGAAGCATAACAAGGCATAGGAGGCAGGGCCTTTCGTACTCCGTAGTACTGTAACCAAAGGCAGCACAACAAGGCATTGGAGGCAGGGCCCTACGAGCTCCTTAGTACTGTAACCAAAGGCAGGACAACAAGGCATTGGAGGCAGGGCCTTTCGAACTCCTTAGTACTGTCACTAAAGGCAGCACAACAAGGCATTGGAGGAAGGGGCTTACGAACTCCTTAGTACTGTAACCAAAGGAAGGACAACAAGGCATTGGAGGCAGGGCCTTTCGAACTCCTTAGTAATGTAAAAAAAGGAAGCACAACAAGGCATTAGAGGCTGGGCCTTTCGAACTCTTTATTACTGTATCCAAGGGCAGCACAACAAGGCATTTGAGGCAGTGCCATTCGAACTCTTTTGCTCTGTAACGAAATGCAGCAAAACAAGGCATTGGAGGCAGGGCCTTACGAACTCCTTAGTACTGTAACCAAAGTCAGCACAACGAGGCATTGGAGGCAGGGCCTTACAAAATTCTTAGTACTGTAACAAAATGCAGCACAACAAGGCATTGGATGCAGGGCTTTTCGAACTTCTTAGTACTGTAACCAAAGTAAGGATAACCAGCCATTGGAGGTGGGTGCTTTCGAACTCGTTAGTACTGTCACTAAAGGCAGCACAACAAGGCATTGGAGGAAGGGGCTTTCGAACTTCTTAGTACTGTAACCAAAGGCAGCACAACAAGGCATTGGAGGCAGGGCCCTACGAGCTCCTTAGTACTGTAACCAAAGGCAGGACAACAAGGCATTGGAGGCAGGGCCTTTCGAACTCCTTAGTACTGTCACTAAAGGCAGCACAACAAGGCATTGGAGGAAGGGGCTTACGAACTCCTTAGTACTGTAACCAAAGGAAGGACAACAAGGCATTGGAGGCAGGGCCTTTCGAACTCCTTAGTAATGTAAAAAAAGGAAGCACAACAAGGCATTAGAGGCTGGGCCTTTCGAACTCTTTATTACTGTATCCAAGGGCAGCACAACAAGGCATTTGAGGCAGTGCCATTCGAACTCTTTTGCTCTGTAACGAAATGCAGCAAAACAAGGCATTGGAGGCAGGGCCTTACGAACTCCTTAGTACTGTAACCAAAGTCAGCACAACGAGGCATTGGAGGCAGGGCCTTACAAAATTCTTAGTACTGTAACAAAATGCAGCACAACAAGGCATTGGATGCAGGGCTTTTCGAACTTCTTAGTACTGTAACCAAAGGCTGGATAACCAGCCATTGGAGGTGGGTGCTTTCGAACTCGTTAGTACTGTCACTAAAGGCAGCACAACAAGGCATTGGAGGAAGGGGCTTTCGAACTTCTTAGTACTGTAACCAATAAGAGCACAACAAGGCTTTGGAGGCAGGGCCATTCGCACTCTTTAGTACTGTAACGAATGGCAGCACAACAAGGCATTGGAGGCAGGGCCTCACCAACCTGTGTCTACGGTAACCAAAAGGAGCACAACAAGGCATTGGCGGCAGGTCCTTTCGAACTTCATAGTACTGTAACCAAAGACAGCACAACAAGGCATTGGAGGCAGGGCCTCACCAAGTTCTTTCTACGGTAACCAAAAGGAGCACAACAAGGCATTGGCGGCAGGGCCTTTCGAACTCCTTAGTACTGTTACCAAAGGCAGCACAACTAGGCATTATAGGAAGGGGCTTACGAACTCCTTAGTACTGTAACCAAAGGAAGGACAACAAGGCATTGGAGGCAGGGCCTTTCGAACTCCTTAGTAATGTAAAAAAAGGAAGCACAACAAGGCATTAGAGGCAGGGCCTTACAAAATTCTTAGTACTGTAACAAAATGCAGCACAACAAGGCATTGGATGCAGGGCTTTCCGAACTTCTTAGTACTGTAACCAAAGGCAGGATAACCAGCCATTGGAAGTGGGTGTTTTCGAACTCGTTAGTACTGTCACTAAACGCAGCACAACAAGGCATTGGAGGAAGGGGCATTCGAACTTCTTAGTACTGTAACCAATGGAAGCACAACAAGGCATTGGAGGCAGGGCCTTTCGAACTCCTTAGTAATATAAAAAAAGGAAGCACAACAAGGCATTAGAGGCTGGGCCTTTCGAACTCTTTAGTACTGTAACGAATGGCAGCACAACAAGGCATTGGAGGCAGGGCCTCACCAACCTGTTTCTACGGTAACCAAAAGGAGCACAACAAGGCATTGGCGGCAGGTCCTTTCGAACTTCATAGTACTGTAACGAATGGCAGCACAACAAGGCATTGGATGCAGGGCTTTTCGAACTTCTTAGTACTGTAGCCAAAGGCAGGATAACCAGCCATTGGAGGAAGGTGCTTTCGAACTCGTTTGTACTGTCACTAAAGGCAGCACAACAAGGCATTGGAGGCTTGGGCTTTCGAACTCTTTTGTACTGTAACCAAAGGAAGCACAACAAGGCATTGGAGACAGGGAATTACGATCTCCTTAGTACTGTAAACAAAGGCAGCACAACAAGGCATTGGAGGCAGGGCCATTCGAACTCTTTAATACTGTAAACAAAGGCAGCACAACAAGGCTTTGGAGGCAGGGCCATTCGCATTCTTTAGTACTGTAACGAAATGCAGCACAAGGCATTGTAGGCAGGGCCTTACAAACTCTTTAGCTCTGTAACGAAAGACAGCACAACAAGGCATTGGAGGAAGGGCCTCACCAACTTGTTTCTACGGTAACCAAAAGGAGCACAACAAGGCATTGGCGGCAGGTCCTTTCGAACTTCTTAGTACTGTAACCAAAGACAGCACAACAAGGCATTGGAGGCAGGGCCTTACGAACTCCTTGGTAATGTAACCACAGGCAGCACAACAAGGTATTGAAGGAGCCCTTTCGAACTCCTTAGTACTGTAACCAAAGGCAGCACAACAAGGCATTGGAGGCAGGGCCATTCGCATTCTTTAGTACTGTAACGAAATGCAGCACAACAAGGCATTGTAGGCAGGGCCTTACAAACTCTTTAGCTCTGTAACGAAATGCAGCAAAACAAGGCATTGGAGGAAGGGCCTTACGAAATCCTTAGTACTGTAACCAAAGTCAGCACAACGAGGCATTGGATGCAGGGCCTTACAAAATTGTTAGTACTGTATCAAAATGCAGCACAACAAGGCATTGGATGCAGGCCTTTTCGAACTTCTTAGTACTGTAACCAAAGGCAGGATAACCAGCCATTGGAGGCAGGTGCTTTCGAACTCGTTAGTACTGTCACTAAAGGCAGCACAACACGGCATTGAAGGAAGGGGCTTTTGAACTTCTTAGTACTGTAACCAATGGAAGCACAACAAGGCTTTGGAGGCAGGGCCATTCGCACTCTTTAGTACTGTAACGAAAGGCAGCACAACAAGGCATTGGAGGCAGGGCCTCACCAACCTGTTTCTACGGTAACCAAAAGGAGCACAACAAGGCATTGGCGGCAGGTCCTTTCGAACTTCATAGTACTGTAACCAAAGACAGCACAACAAGGCATTGGAGGCAGGGCCTCACCAACTTCTTTCTACGGTAACCAAATAAAGCACAACAAGGCATTGGCGGCAGGGCCTTTCGTACTCCTTAGTACTGTAACCATAGGCAGCACAACAAGGCATTGGAGACAGTGCCTTACGATCTCCTTAGTACTGTAAACAAAGGCAGCAAAACAAGGCATTGGAGGCAGGTCCTTTCGAACTCCTTAGTACGGTAACGAAAAGCAGCACAACAAGGCATTGGAGGCAGGTCCTTTCGAACTCCATAGTACTGTCACCAAAGGCAGCACAACAAGGCATTGGAGGAAGGGCCTTTCGAACTCTTTAGTACTGTAACCAAGGGCAGCATAACAAGGCATTGGAGGCAGGGCCTTTCGTACTCCTTAGTACTGAAACCAATGGCAGCACAACAAGGCATTGGCGGCAGGGCCTTTCGAACTCCTTAGTACTGTAACCAAAGGCAGCACAACAAGGCATTGGAGGCAGGGCCATTCGAACTCTTTAATACTGTAAACAAAGGCAGCACAACAAGGCTTTGGAGGCAGGGCCATTCGCACTCTTTAGTACTGTAACGAAAGACAGCACAACAAGGCATTGGAGGAAGGGCCTCACCAACTTGTTTCTACGGTAACCAAAAGGAGCACAACAAGGCATTGGCGGCAGGTCCTTTCGAACTTCTTAGTACTGTAACCAAAGACAGCACAACAAGGCATTGGAGGCAGGGCCTTACGAACTCCTTGGTAATGTAACCACAGGCAGCACAACAAGGTATTGAAGGAGCCCTTTCGAACTCCTTAGTACTGTAACCAAAGGCAGCACAACAAGGCATTGGAGGCAGAGCCATTCGCATTCTTTAGTACTGTAACGAAATGCAGCACAACAAGGCATTGTAGGCAGGGCCTTACAAACTTCTTAGTACTGTAACCAAAGGCAGCATAAAAAGGCATTGGAGACAAGGGCTTACGAACTCCTTAGTACTGTAATCAATGGCAGGACAACAAGGCATTGCAGGCAGGGCCTTTCGAACTCTTTATTACTGTAACCAAGGGCAGCACAACAAGGCATTTAAGGTAGTGCCATTCGAACTCTTTAGCTCTGTAACGAAATGCAGCAAAACAAGGCATTGGAGGCAGGGCCTTACGAACTCCTTAGTACTGTAACCAAAGGCAGCACAACGTGGCATTGGAGGCAGGGCCTTAAAAAATTCTTAGTACTGTAACAAAATGCAGCACAACAAGGCATTGGATGCAGGGCTTTTCGAACTTCTTAGTACTGTAGCCAAAGGAAGGATAACCAGCCATTGGAGGCAGGTGCTTTCGAACTCGTTTGTACTGTCACTAAAGGCAGCACAACAAGGCATTGGAGGAAGGGGCTTTCGAACTTCTTAGTACTGTAACCAATGGAAGCACAACAAGGCTTTGGAGGCAGGGCCATTCTCACTCTTTAGTACTGTAACGAATGGCAGCACAACAAGGCATTGGAGGCAGGGCCTCACCAACCTGTTTCTACGGTAACCAAAAGGAGCACAACAAGGCTTTGACTGCAGGTCCTTTCGAACTTCATAGTACTGTAACCAAAGACAGCACAACAAGGCATTGGAGGCAGGGCCTCACCAACTTCTTTCTACGGTAACCAAATAAATCACAACAAGGCATTGGAGGAAGGGGCTTACGAACTCCTTAGTACTGTAACCAAAGGAAGGACAACAAGGCATTGGAGGCAGGGCCTTTCGAACTCCTTAGTAATGTAAAAAAAGGAAGCACAACAAGGCATTAGAGGCTGGGTCTTTCGAACTCTTTATTACTGTATCCAAGAGCAGCACAACAAGGCATTTGAGGCAGTGCCATTCGAACTCTTTAGCTCTGTAACGAAATGCAGCAAAACAAGGCATTGGAGGCAGGGCCTTACGAACTCCTTAGTACTGTAACCAAAGTCAGCACAACGAGGCATTGGAGGCAGGGCCTTAAAAAATTCTTAGTACTGTAACAAAATGCAGCACAACAAGGCATTGGATGCAGGGCTTTTCGAACTTCTTAGTACTGTAGCCAAAGGCAGGATAACCAGCCATTGGAGGCAGGTGCTTTCGAACTCGTTTGTACTGTCACTAAAGGCAGCACAACAAGGCATTGGAGGAAGGGGCTTTCGAACTTCTTAGTACTGTAACCAATGGAAGCACAACAAGGCTTTGGAGGCAGGGCCATTCTCACTCTTTAGTACTGTAACGAATGACAGCACAACAAGGCATTGGAGGCAGGGCCTCACCAACCTGTTTCTACGGTAACCAAAAGGAGCACAACAAGGCTTTGACGGCAGGTCCTTTCGAACTTCATAGTACTGTAACCAAAGACAGCACAACAAGGCATTGGAGGCAGGGCCTCACCAACTTCTTTCTACGGTAACCAAATAAAGCACAACAAGGCATTGGCGGCAGGGCCTTTCGTACTCCTTAGTACTGTAACCATAGGCAGCACAACAAGGCTTTGGAGGCAGGGCCTTTCGAACTCCTTAGTACTGTTACCAAAGGCAGCACAACTAGGCATTCGGAGGAAGGGCCTTTCGAACTCCTTAATACTGTATTCAAAGGCAGCACAACTAGGCATTGGAGGAAGGGCCTTACGAACTTCTTAGTACTGTAACCAAAGGCAGCACAACAAGGCATTGGAGAAAGGGGCTTACGAACTCCTTAGTACTGTAACCAATAGAAGCACAACAAGGCTTTGGAGGCAGGGCCATTCTCACTCTTTAGCTCTGTAACGAAATGCAGCAAAACAAGGCATTGGAGGCTGGGTCTTTCGAACTCTTTATTACTGTATCCAAGAGCAGCACAACAAGGCATTTGAGGCAGTGCCATTCGAACTCTTTAGCTCTGTAACGAAATGCAGCAAAACAAGGCATTGGAGGCAGGGCCTTACGAACTCCTTAGTACTGTAACCAAAGTCAGCACAACGAGGCATTGGAGGCAGGGCCTTAAAAAATTCTTAGTACTGTAACAAAATGCAGCACAACAAGGCATTGGATGCAGGGCTTTTCGAACTTCTTAGTACTGTAGCCAAAGGCAGGATAACCAGCCATTGGAGGCAGGTGCTTTCGAACTCGTTTGTACTGTCACTAAAGGCAGCACAACAAGGCATTGGAGGAAGGGGCTTTCGAACTTCTTAGTACTGTAACCAATGGAAGCACAACAAGGCTTTGGAGGCAGGGCCATTCTCACTCTTTAGTACTGTAACGAATGACAGCACAACAAGGCATTGGAGGCAGGGCCTCACCAACCTGTTTCTACGGTAACCAAAAGGAGCACAACAAGGCTTTGACGGCAGGTCCTTTCGAACTTCATAGTACTGTAACCAAAGACAGCACAACAAGGCATTGGAGGCAGGGCCTCACCAACTTCTTTCTACGGTAACCAAATAAAGCACAACAAGGCATTGGCGGCAGGGCCTTTCGTACTCCTTAGTACTGTAACCATAGGCAGCACAACAAGGCTTTGGAGGCAGGGCCTTTCGAACTCCTTAGTACTGTTACCAAAGGCAGCACAACTAGGCATTCGGTGGAAGGGCCTTTCGAACTCCTTAATACTGTATTCAAAGGCAGCACAACTAGGCATTGGAGGAAGGGCCTTACGAACTTCTTAGTACTGTAACCAAAGGCAGCACAACAAGGCATTGGAGAAAGGGGCTTACGAACTCCTTAGTACTGTAACCAATAGAAGCACAACAAGGCTTTGGAGGCAGGGCCATTCTCACTCTTTAGCTCTGTAACGAAATGCAGCAAAACAAGGCATTGGAGGCAGGGCCTTACGAACTCCTTAGTACTGTAACCAAAGTCAGCACAACGAGGCATTGGAGGAAGCGCCTTACAAAATTCTTAGTACTGTAACAAAATGCAGCACAACAAGGCATTGGATGCAGGGCTTTTCGAACTTCTTAGAACTGTAGCCAAAGGCAGGATAACCAGCCATTGGAGGCAGGTGCTTTCGAACTCGTTTGTACTGCCACTAAAGGCAGCACAACAAGGCATTGGAGGAAGGGGCTTTCGAACTTCTTAGTACTGTAACCAATGGAAGCACAACAAGGCTTTGGAGGCAGGGCCATTCTCACTCTTTAGTACTGTAACGAATGGCAGCACAACAAGGCATTGGAGGCAGGGCCTCACCAACCTGTTTCTACGGTAACCAAAAGGAGCACAACAAGGCTTTGACGGCAGGTCCTTTCGAACTTCATAGTACTGTAACCAAAGACAGCACAACAAGGCATTGGAGGCAGGGCCTCACCAACTTCCTTCTACGGTAACCAAAAGGCAGCACAACTAGGCATTGGAGGAAGGGCCTTACGAACTTCATAGTACTGTAACCAAAGGCAGCACAACAAGGCATTGGAGAAAGGGGCTTACGAACTCCTTAGTACTGTAACCAAAGGCAGGACAACAAGGCATTGGAGGCAGGGCCTTTCGAAGTCCTTAGTAGTGTAACCAAAGGAAGCACAACAAGGCATTAGAGGCTGGGCCTTTCGAACTCTTTATTGCTGTATCCAAGGGCAGAACAACAAGGCATTGGAGGCAGGTCCTTTCGAACTCCTTAGTACGGTAACGAAAGGCAGCACAACAAGGCATTGGAGGAAGGGCCTTTCGAACTCGTTAGTACTGTTACCAAAGGCAGCACAACAATGCATTCTTGGCAGGACCTTTCGAACTCTTTAGTACAGTCACTAAAGGCAGCACAACAAGGCATTGGAGGAAGGGGCTTTCGAACCTCTTAGTACTGTAACCAAAGGAAGCACAACAAGGCTTTGGAGGCAGGGCCTTACAAAATTCTTAGTACTGTAACAAAATGCAGCACAACAAGGCATTGGATGCAGGGATTTTCGAACTTCTTAGTACTGTAACCAAAGGCAGGATAACCAGCCATTGGAGGCAGGTGCTTTCGAACTCTTTAGTACTGTCACTAAAGGCAGCACAACAAGGCATTGGAGGAAGGGGCTTTCGAACTTTTTAGTACTGTAACCAATGGAAGCACAACAAGGCTTTAGAGGCAGGGCCATTCGCACTCTTTAGTACTGTAACGAAAGGCAGCACAACAAGGCATAGGAGGCAGGGCCTAACCAACCTGTTTCTACGGTAACCAAAAGGCAGCACAACAAGGCATTGGAGGCAGGTCCTTTCGAACTCCATAGTACTGTCACTAAAGGCAGCACAACAAGGCATTGGAGGTAGGGCCTCACCAACTTCTTTCTACGGTAACCTAAAGGAGCACAACAAGGCATTGGCGGCAGGGCCTTTCGTACTCCTTAGTACTGTAACCATAGGCAGCACAACAAGGCATTGGAGGAAGGGCCTTTCGAACTCCTTAGTACTGTTACCAAAGGCAGCACAACTAGGCATTGGAGGAAGGGCCTTTCGAACTCCTTAATACTGTAACCAAAGGCAGCACAACTAGGCATTGGAGGAAGGGCCTTACGAACTTCTTAGTACTGTAACCAAAGTCAGCACAACATGGCATTGGAGGCCGGGGCTTTTCGAACTCCTTAGTAGTGTAACCAAAGGAAGCACAACAAGGCATTAGAGGCTGGGCCTTTCGAACTCCTTAGTACTGTAACCAAAGGCAGGACAACCAGCCATTGGAGGCAGGTGCTTTCGAACTCGTTAGTACTGTCACTAAAGGCAGCACAACAAGGCCTTGGAGGATGGGGCTAACGAACTTCTTAGTACTGTAACCAATGGAAGCACAACAAGGCTTTGAAGGCAGGGCCATTCGCACTCTTTGGTACTGTAACCAAAGGCAGCACAACAAGGGATTGGAGGCAGGGCTTTCGAACTCTTTAGTACTGTAAACAAAGGCAGCTCAACAATGCATTCTTGGCAGGACCTTTCGAGCTCTTTAGTACTGTCACTAAAGGAGCGCAACAAGGCATTTACGGCAGGTCCTTTCGAACTTCTTAGTACTGTAACCAAAGACAGCACAACAAGGCATTGGAGACAGGGCCTTACGAACTCCTTGGTAATGTAACCACAGGCAGCACAACAAGGCATTGAAGGAGCCCTTTCAAACTCCTTACTACTGTAACCAAAGGCAGCACAACAAGGCATTGGAGGCTGGGCCATTCGCATTCTTTAGTACTGTAACGAAATGCAGCACAACAAGGCATTGTAGGCAGGGCCTTACAAACTTCTTAGTACTGTAACCAAAGGCAGCATATCAAGGCATTGGAGGCAGGGGCTTACGAACTCCGTAGTACTGTAATCAAAGACAGGACAACAAGGCATTGGAGGCTTGGCCTTCGAACTCTTTTGTACTGTAACCAAAGGAAGCACAACAAGGCATTGGAGGCAGGGCCTTACGATCTCCTTAGTATTGTAAACAAAGGCAGCAAAACAAGGCATTGGAGGCAGGTCCTTTCGAACTCCTTAGTACGGTAACGAAAGGCAGCACAACAAGGCATTGGAGGAAGGTCCTTTCGAACTCCATAGTACTGTCACTAAAGGCAGCACAACATGGCATTGGAGGTTGGGCCTCACCAACTTCTTTGTACGGTAACCAAAAGGAGGACAACAAGGCATTGGCGGCAGGGCCTTTCGTACTCCTTAGTACTGTAACCATAGGCAGCACAACAAGGCATTGGACGCAGGGCCTTTCGAAATCCTTAGTACTGTTACCAAAGGCAGCACAAATAGGCATTGGAGGAAGGGCCTTTCGAACTCCTTAATACTGTAACCAAAGGCAGCACAACTAGGCATTGGAGGAAGGGCCTTACGAACTTCTTAGTACTGTAACCAAAGTCAGCACAACAAGGCATTGGAGATAGGGGCTTACGAACTCCTTAGTACTGTAACCAAAGGCAGGACAACAAGGCATTACAGGCTGGGCCTTTCGAACTCTTTATTGCTGTATCCAAGGGCAGCACAACAAGGCATTGGAGGCTTGGCCTTACGATCTCCTTAGTACTGTAAACAAAGGCAGCAAAACAAGGCATTGGAGGCAGGTCCTTTCGAACTCCTTAGTACGGTAACGAAAGGCAGAACAACAAGGCATTGGAGGCAGGTCCTTTCGAACTCCATAGTACTGTCACTAAAGGCAGCACAACAAGGCATTGGAGGAAAGGCCTTTCGAACTCTTTAGTACTGTAACAAAGGGCAGCATAACAAGGCATTGGAGGCAGGGCCTTTCGTACTCCTTAGTACTGAAACCAATGGCAGCACAACAAGGCATAGGAGGCAGGTCCTTTCGAACTCCTTAATACTGTAAACAAAGGCAGCACAACAAGGCATTGGAGGCAGGGCCATTCGAACTCTTTAGTACTGTAAACAAAGGCAGCTCAACAATGCATTCTTGGCAGGACCTTTCGAACTCTTTAGTACAGTCACTAAAGGCAGCACAACAAGGCATTGGAGGAAGGGGCTTTCGAACCTCTTAGTACTGTAACCAAAGGAAGCAGAACAAGGCTTTGGAGGTAGGGCCATTCGCACTCTTTAGTACTGTAACGAAAGGCAGCACAACAAGGCATTGGAGGCAGGGCCTCACCAACTTGTTTCTACGGTAACCAAAAGGAGCACAACAAGGCATTGGCGGCAGGTCCTTTCGAACTTCTTAGTACTGTGACCAAAGACAGCACAACAAGGCATTGGAGGCAGGGCCTTACGAACTCCTTGGTAATGTAACCACAGGCAGCACAACAAGGCATTGAAGGAGCCCTTTCGAACTCCTTAGTACTGTAACCAAAGGAAGCACAACAAGGCATTGGAGGCAGGGCCATTCGCATTCTTTAGTACTGTAACGAAATGAAGCACAACAAGGCATTGTAGGCAGGGGCTTACGAACTCCGTAGTACTGTAATCAATGGCAGGACAACAAGGCATTGGAGGCAGGGCCTTTCGAACTCTTTATTACTGTATCCAAGGGCAGCACAACAAGGCATTTGAGGCAGTGCCATTCGAACTCTTTTGCTCTGTAACGAAATGCAGCAAAACGAGGCATTGGAGTCAGGGCCTTACAAAATTCTTAGTACTGTAACAAAATGCAGCACAACAAGGCATTGGATGCAGGGCTTTTAGAACTTCTTAGTACTGTAACCAAAGGCAGGATAACCAGCCATTGGAGGAAGGTGCTTTCGAACTCGTTAGTACTGTAACTATAGGCAGCACAACAAGGCGTTGGAGGAAGGGGCTTTTGAACTTCTTAGTACTGTAACCAATGGAAGCACAACAAGGCTTTGGAGGCAGGGCCATTCGCACTCTTTAGTACTGTAACGAAAGGCAGCACAACAAGGCATTGGAGGCAGGGCCTCACCAACTTCTTTCTACGGTAACCAAATAAAGCACAACAAGGCATTGGCGGCAGGGCCTTTCGTACTCCTTAGTACTGTAACCATAGGCAGCACAACAAGGCATTGGAGACAGTGCCTTACGATCTCCTTAGTACTGTAAACAAAGGCAGCAAAACAAGGCATTGGAGGCAGGTCCTTTCGAACTCCTTAGTACGGTAACGAAAAGCAGCACAACAAGGCATTGGAGGCAGGTCCTTTCGAACTCCATAGTACTGTCACCAAAGGCAGCACAACAAGGCATTGGAGGAAGGGCCTTTCGAACTCTTTAGTACTGTAACCAAGGGCAGCATAACAAGGCATTGGAGGCAGGGCCTTTCGTACTCCTTAGTACTGAAACCAATGGCAGCACAACAAGGCATTGGCGGCAGGGCCTTTCGAACTCCTTAGTACTGTAACCAAAGGCAGCACAACAAGGCATTGGAGGCAGGGCCATTCGAACTCTTTAATACTGTAAACAAAGGCAGCACAACAAGGCTTTGGAGGCAGGGCCATTCGCACTCTTTAGTACTGTAACGAAAGACAGCACAACAAGGCATTGGAGGAAGGGCCTCACCAACTTGTTTCTACGGTAACCAAAAGGAGCACAACAAGGCATTGGCGGCAGGTCCTTTCGAACTTCTTAGTACTGTAACCAAAGACAGCACAACAAGGCATTGGAGGCAGGGCCTTACGAACTCCTTGGTAATGTAACCACAGGCAGCACAACAAGGTATTGAAGGAGCCCTTTCGAACTCCTTAGTACTGTAACCAAAGGCAGCACAACAAGGCATTGGAGGCAGAGCCATTCGCATTCTTTAGTACTGTAACGAAATGCAGCACAACAAGGCATTGTAGGCAGGGCCTTACAAACTTCTTAGTACTGTAACCAAAGGCAGCATAAAAAGGCATTGGAGACAAGGGCTTACGAACTCCTTAGTACTGTAATCAATGGCAGGACAACAAGGCATTGCAGGCAGGGCCTTTCGAACTCTTTATTACTGTAACCAAGGGCAGCACAACAAGGCATTTAAGGTAGTGCCATTCGAACTCTTTAGCTCTGTAACGAAATGCAGCAAAACAAGGCATTGGAGGCAGGGCCTTACGAAATCCTTAGTACTGTAACCAAAGTCAGCACAACGAGGCATTGGATGCAGGGCCTTACATAATTCTTAGTACTGTATCAAAATGCAGCACAACAAGGCATTGGATGCAGGCCTTTTCGAACTTCTTAGTACTGTAACCAAAGGCAGGATAACCAGCCATTGGAGGCAGGTGCTTTCGAACTCGTTAGTACTGTCACTAAAGGCAGCACAACACGGCATTGGAGGAAGGGGCTTTTGAACTTCTTAGTACTATAACCAATGGAAGCACAACAAGGCTTTGGAGGCAGGGCCATTCGCACTCTTTAGTACTGTAACGAAAGGCAGCACAACAAGGCATTGAAGGCAGGGCCTCACCAACCTGTTTCTACGGTAACCAAAAGGAGCACAACAAGGCATTGGCGGCAGGTCCTTTCGAACTTCATAGTACTGTAACCAAAGACAGCACAACAAGGCATTGGAGGCAGGGCCTCACCAACTTCTTTCTACGGTAACCAAATAAAGCACAACAAGGCATTGGCGGCAGGGCCTTTCGTACTCCTTAGTACTGTTACCAAAGGCAGCACAACTAGGCATTCGGAGGAAGGGCCTTTCGAACTCCTTAATACTGTATTCAAAGGCAGCACAACAAGGCATTGGAGGCAGGGCCTTTCGAACTCCTTAGTAATGTAAAAAAAGGAAGCACAACAAGGCATTAGAGGCTGGGTCTTTCGAACTCTTTATTACTGTATCCAAGAGCAGCACAACAAGGCATTTGAGGCAGTGCCATTCGAACTCTTTAGCTCTGTAACGAAATGCAGCAAAACAAGGCATTGGAGGCAGGGCCTTACGAACTCCTTAGTACTGTAACCAAAGGCAGCACAACGTGGCATTGGAGGCAGGGCCTTAAAAAATTCTTAGTACTGTAACAAAATGCAGCACAACAAGGCATTGGATGCAGGGCTTTTCGAACTTCTTAGTACTGTAGCCAAAGGAAGGATAACCAGCCATTGGAGGCAGGTGCTTTCGAACTCGTTTGTACGGTCACTAAAGGCAGCACAACAAGGCATTGGAGGAAGGGGCTTTCGAACTTCTTAGTACTGTAACCAATGGAAGCACAACAAGGCTTTGGAGGCAGGGCCATTCTCACTCTTTAGTACTGTAACGAATGGCAGCACAACAAGGCATTGGAGGCAGGGCCTCACCAACCTGTTTCTACGGTAACCAAAAGGAGCACAACAAGGCTTTGACTGCAGGTCCTTTCGAACTTCATAGTACTGTAACCAAAGACAGCACAACAAGGCATTGGAGGCAGGGCCTCACCAACTTCTTTCTACGGTAACCAAATAAAGCACAACAAGGCATTGGAGGAAGGGGCTTACGAACTCCTTAGTACTGTAACCAAAGGAAGGACAACAAGGCATTGGAGGCAGGGCCTTTCGAACTCCTTAGTAATGTAAAAAAAGGAAGCACAACAAGGCATTAGAGGCTGGGTCTTTCGAACTCTTTATTACTGTATCCAAGAGCAGCACAACAAGGCATTTGAGGCAGTGCCATTCGAACTCTTTAGCTCTGTAACGAAATGCAGCAAAACAAGGCATTGGAGGCAGGGCCTTACGAACTCCTTAGTACTGTAACCAAAGTCAGCACAACGAGGCATTGGAGGCAGGGCCTTAAAAAATTCTTAGTACTGTAACAAAATGCAGCACAACAAGGCATTGGATGCAGGGCTTTTCGAACTTCTTAGTACTGTAGCCAAAGGCAGGATAACCAGCCATTGGAGGCAGGTGCTTTCGAACTCGTTTGTACTGTCACTAAAGGCAGCACAACAAGGCATTGGAGGAAGGGGCTTTCGAACTTCTTAGTACTGTAACCAATGGAAGCACAACAAGGCTTTGGAGGCAGGGCCATTCTCACTCTTTAGTACTGTAACGAATGACAGCACAACAAGGCATTGGAGGCAGGGCCTCACCAACCTGTTTCTACGGTAACCAAAAGGAGCACAACAAGGCTTTGACGGCAGGTCCTTTCGAACTTCATAGTACTGTAACCAAAGACAGCACAACAAGGCATTGGAGGCAGGGCCTCACCAACTTCTTTCTACGGTAACCAAATAAAGCACAACAAGGCATTGGCGGCAGGGCCTTTCGTACTCCTTAGTACTGTAACCATAGGCAGCACAACAAGGCTTTGGAGGCAGGGCCTTTCGAACTCCTTAGTACTGTTACCAAAGGCAGCACAACTAGGCATTCGGAGGAAGGGCCTTTCGAACTCCTTAATACTGTATTCAAAGGCAGCACAACTAGGCATTGGAGGAAGGGCCTTACGAACTTCTTAGTACTGTAACCAAAGGCAGCACAACAAGGCATTGGAGAAAGGGGCTTACGAACTCCTTAGTACTGTAACCAATAGAAGCACAACAAGGCTTTGGAGGCAGGGCCATTCTCACTCTTTAGCTCTGTAACGAAATGCAGCAAAACAAGGCACTGGAGGCTGGGTCTTTCGAACTCTTTATTACTGTATCCAAGAGCAGCACAACAAGGCATTTGAGGCAGTGCCATTCGAACTCTTTAGCTCTGTAACGAAATGCAGCAAAACAAGGCATTGGAGGCAGGGCCTTACGAACTCCTTAGTACTGTAACCAAAGTCAGCACAACGAGGCATTGGAGGCAGGGCCTTAAAAAATTCTTAGTACTGTAACAAAATGCAGCACAACAAGGCATTGGATGCAGGGCTTTTCGAACTTCTTAGTACTGTAGCCAAAGGCAGGATAACCAGCCATTGGAGGCAGGTGCTTTCGAACTCGTTTGTACTGTCACTAAAGGCAGCACAACAAGGCATTGGAGGAAGGGGCTTTCGAACTTCTTAGTACTGTAACCAATGGAAGCACAACAAGGCTTTGGAGGCAGGGCCATTCTCACTCTTTAGTACTGTAACGAATGACAGCACAACAAGGCATTGGAGGCAGGGCCTCACCAACCTGTTTCTACGGTAACCAAAAGGAGCACAACAAGGCTTTGACGGCAGGTCCTTTCGAACTTCATAGTACTGTAACCAAAGACAGCACAACAAGGCATTGGAGGCAGGGCCTCACCAACTTCTTTCTACGGTAACCAAATAAAGCACAACAAGGCATTGGCGGCAGGGCCTTTCGTACTCCTTAGTACTGTAACCATAGGCAGCACAACAAGGCTTTGGAGGCAGGGCCTTTCGAACTCCTTAGTACTGTTACCAAAGGCAGCACAACTAGGCATTCGGAGGAAGGGCCTTTCGAACTCCTTAATACTGTATTCAAAGGCAGCACAACTAGGCATTGGAGGAAGGGCCTTACGAACTTCTTAGTACTGTAACCAAAGGCAGCACAACAAGGCATTGGAGAAAGGGGCTTACGAACTCCTTAGTACTGTAACCAATAGAAGCACAACAAGGCTTTGGAGGCAGGGCCATTCTCACTCTTTAGCTCTGTAACGAAATGCAGCAAAACAAGGCATTGGAGGCAGGGCCTTACGAACTCCTTAGTACTGTAACCAAAGTCAGCACAACGAGGCATTGGAGGAAGCGCCTTACAAAATTCTTAGTACTGTAACAAAATGCAGCACAACAAGGCATTGGATGCAGGGCTTTTCGAACTTCTTAGAACTGTAGCCAAAGGCAGGATAACCAGCCATTGGAGGCAGGTGCTTTCGAACTCGTTTGTACTGCCACTAAAGGCAGCACAACAAGGCATTGGAGGAAGGGGCTTTCGAACTTCTTAGTACTGTAACCAATGGAAGCACAACAAGGCTTTGGAGGCAGGGCCATTCTCACTCTTTAGTACTGTAACGAATGGCAGCACAACAAGGCATTGGAGGCAGGGCCTCACCAACCTGTTTCTACGGTAACCAAAAGGAGCACAACAAGGCTTTGACGGCAGGTCCTTTCGAACTTCATAGTACTGTAACCAAAGACAGCACAACAAGGCATTGGAGGCAGGGCCTCACCAACTTCCTTCTACGGTAACCAAAAGGCAGCACAACTAGGCATTGGAGGAAGGGCCTTACGAACTTCATAGTACTGTAACCAAAGGCAGCACAACAAGGCATTGGAGAAAGGGGCTTACGAACTCCTTAGTACTGTAACCAAAGGCAGGACAACAAGGCATTGGAGGCAGGGCCTTTCGAAGTCCTTAGTAGTGTAACCAAAGGAAGCACAACAAGGCATTAGAGGCTGGGCCTTTCGAACTCTTTATTGCTGTATCCAAGGGCAGAACAACAAGGCATTGGAGGCAGGTCCTTTCGAACTCCTTAGTACGGTAACGAAAGGCAGCACAACAAGGCATTGGAGGAAGGGCCTTTCGAACTCGTTAGTACTGTTACCAAAGGCAGCACAACAATGCATTCTTGGCAGGACCTTTCGAACTCTTTAGTACAGTCACTAAAGGCAGCACAACAAGGCATTGGAGGAAGGGGCTTTCGAACCTCTTAGTACTGTAACCAAAGGAAGCACAACAAGGCTTTGGAGGCAGGGCCTTACAAAATTCTTAGTACTGTAACAAAATGCAGCACAACAAGGCATTGGATGCAGGGATTTTCGAACTTCTTAGTACTGTAACCAAAGGCAGGATAACCAGCCATTGGAGGCAGGTGCTTTCGAACTCGTTAGTACTGTCACTAAAGGCAGCACAACAAGGCATTGGAGGAAGGGGCTTTCGAACTTTTTAGTACTGTAACCAATGGAAGCACAACAAGGCTTTAGAGGCAGGGCCATTCGCACTCTTTAGTACTGTAACGAAAGGCAGCACAACAAGGCATAGGAGGCAGGGCCTAACCAACCTGTTTCTACGGTAACCAAAAGGCAGCACAACAAGGCATTGGAGGCAGGTCCTTTCGAACTCCATAGTACTGTCACTAAAGGCAGCACAACAAGGCATTGGAGGTAGGGCCTCACCAACTTCTTTCTACGGTAACCTAAAGGAGCACAACAAGGCATTGGCGGCAGGGCCTTTCGTACTCCTTAGTACTGTAACCATAGGCAGCACAACAAGGCATTGGAGGAAGGGCCTTTCGAACTCCTTAGTACTGTTACCAAAGGCAGCACAACTAGGCATTGGAGGAAGGGCCTTTCGAACTCCTTAATACTGTAACCAAAGGCAGCACAACTAGGCATTGGAGGAAGGGCCTTACGAACTTCTTAGTACTGTAACCAAAGTCAGCACAACATGGCATTGGAGGCAGGGCCTTTCGAACTCCTTAGTAGTGTAACCAAAGGAAGCACAACAAGGCATTAGAGGCTGGGCCTTTCGAACTCCTTAGTACTGTAACCAAAGGCAGGACAACCAGCCATTGGAGGCAGGTGCTTTCGAACTCGTTAGTACTGTCACTAAAGGCAGCACAACAAGGCCTTGGAGGATGGGGCTAACGAACTTCTTAGTACTGTAACCAATGGAAGCACAACAAGGCTTTGAAGGCAGGGCCATTCGCACTCTTTGGTACTGTAACCAAAGGCAGCACAACAAGGGATTGGAGGCAGGGCTTTCGAACTCTTTAGTACTGTAAACAAAGGCAGCTCAACAATGCATTCTTGGCAGGACCTTTCGAGCTCTTTAGTACTGTCACTAAAGGAGCGCAACAAGGCATTTACGGCAGGTCCTTTCGAACTTCTTAGTACTGTAACCAAAGACAGCACAACAAGGCATTGGAGACAGGGCCTTACGAACTCCTTGGTAATGTAACCACAGGCAGCACAACAAGGCATTGAAGGAGCCCTTTCAAACTCCTTACTACTGTAACCAAAGGCAGCACAACAAGGCATTGGAGGCTGGGCCATTCGCATTCTTTAGTACTGTAACGAAATGCAGCACAACAAGGCATTGTAGGCAGGGCCTTACAAACTTCTTAGTACTGTAACCAAAGGCAGCATATCAAGGCATTGGAGGCAGGGGCTTACGAACTCCGTAGTACTGTAATCAAAGACAGGACAACAAGGCATTGGAGGCTTGGCCTTCGAACTCTTTTGTACTGTAACCAAAGGAAGCACAACAAGGCATTGGAGGCAGGGCCTTACGATCTCCTTAGTATTGTAAACAAAGGCAGCAAAACAAGGCATTGGAGGCAGGTCCTTTCGAACTCCTTAGTACGGTAACGAAAGGCAGCACAACAAGGCATTGGAGGAAGGTCCTTTCGAACTCCATAGTACTGTCACTAAAGGCAGCACAACATGGCATTGGAGGTTGGGCCTCACCAACTTCTTTGTACGGTAACCAAAAGGAGGACAACAAGGCATTGGCGGCAGGGCCTTTCGTACTCCTTAGTACTGTAACCATAGGCAGCACAACAAGGCATTGGACGCAGGGCCTTTCGAAATCCTTAGTACTGTTACCAAAGGCAGCACAAATAGGCATTGGAGGAAGGGCCTTTCGAACTCCTTAATACTGTAACCAAAGGCAGCACAACTAGGCATTGGAGGAAGGGCCTTACGAACTTCTTAGTACTGTAACCAAAGTCAGCACAACAAGGCATTGGAGATAGGGGCTTACGAACTCCTTAGTACTGTAACCAAAGGCAGGACAACAAGGCATTACAGGCTGGGCCTTTCGAACTCTTTATTGCTGTATCCAAGGGCAGCACAACAAGGCATTGGAGGCTTGGCCTTACGATCTCCTTAGTACTGTAAACAAAGGCAGCAAAACAAGGCATTGGAGGCAGGTCCTTTCGAACTCCTTAGTACGGTAACGAAAGGCAGAACAACAAGGCATTGGAGGCAGGTCCTTTCGAACTCCATAGTACTGTCACTAAAGGCAGCACAACAAGGCATTGGAGGAAAGGCCTTTCGAACTCTTTAGTACTGTAACAAAGGGCAGCATAACAAGGCATTGGAGGCAGGGCCTTTCGTACTCCTTAGTACTGAAACCAATGGCAGCACAACAAGGCATAGGAGGCAGGTCCTTTCGAACTCCTTAATACTGTAAACAAAGGCAGCACAACAAGGCATTGGAGGCAGGGCCATTCGAACTCTTTAGTACTGTAAACAAAGGCAGCTCAACAATGCATTCTTGGCAGGACCTTTCGAACTCTTTAGTACAGTCACTAAAGGCAGCACAACAAGGCATTGGAGGAAGGGGCTTTCGAACCTCTTAGTACTGTAACCAAAGGAAGCAGAACAAGGCTTTGGAGGTAGGGCCATTCGCACTCTTTAGTACTGTAACGAAAGGCAGCACAACAAGGCATTGGAGGCAGGGCCTCACCAACTTGTTTCTACGGTAACCAAAAGGAGCACAACAAGGCATTGGCGGCAGGTCCTTTCGAACTTCTTAGTACTGTGACCAAAGACAGCACAACAAGGCATTGGAGGCAGGGCCTTACGAACTCCTTGGTAATGTAACCACAGGCAGCACAACAAGGCATTGAAGGAGCCCTTTCGAACTCCTTAGTACTGTAACCAAAGGAAGCACAACAAGGCATTGGAGGCAGGGCCATTCGCATTCTTTAGTACTGTAACGAAATGAAGCACAACAAGGCATTGTAGGCAGGGGCTTACGAACTCCGTAGTACTGTAATCAATGGCAGGACAACAAGGCATTGGAGGCAGGGCCTTTCGAACTCTTTATTACTGTATCCAAGGGCAGCACAACAAGGCATTTGAGGCAGTGCCATTCGAACTCTTTTGCTCTGTAACGAAATGCAGCAAAACGAGGCATTGGAGTCAGGGCCTTACAAAATTCTTAGTACTGTAACAAAATGCAGCACAACAAGGCATTGGATGCAGGGCTTTTAGAACTTCTTAGTACTGTAACCAAAGGCAGGATAACCAGCCATTGGAGGAAGGTGCTTTCGAACTCGTTAGTACTGTCACTATAGGCAGCACAACAAGGCGTTGGAGGAAGGGGCTTTCGAACTTCTTAGTACTGTAACCAATGGAAGCACAACAAGGCTTTGGAGGCAGGGCCATTCGCACTCTTTAGTACTGTAACGAAAGGCAGCACAACAAGGCATTGGAGGAAGGGCCTTTCGAACTCTTTAGTACTGTAACCAAGGGCAGCATAACAAGGCATTGGATGCAGGGCCTTTCGTACTCCTTAGTACTGAAACCAATGGCAGCACAACAAGGCATTGGAGGCAGGTCCTTTCGAACTCCATAGTATTGTAACCAAAGGCAGCACAACAAGGGATTGGAGGAAGGGCTTTCGAACTCTTTAGTACTGTAAACAAAGGCAGCTCAACAATGCATTCTTGGCAGGACCTTTCGAGCTCTTTAGTACTGTCACTAAAGGAGCGCAACAAGGCATTGGCGGCAGGTCCTTTCGAACTTCTTAGTACTGTAACCAAAGACAGCACAACAAGGCATTGGAGGCAGGGCCTTACGAACTCCTTGGTAATGTAACCACAGGCAGCACAACAAGTTATTGAAGGAGCCCTTTCGAACTCCTTAGTACTGTAACCAAAGGCAGCACAACAAGGCATTGGAGGCTGGGCCATTCGCATTCTTTAGTACTGTAACGAAATGCAGCACAACAAGGCATTCTAGGCAGGGCCTTACAAACTTCTTAGTACTGTAACCAAAGGCAGCATAACAAGGCATTGGAGGCAGGGGCTTACGAACTCCGTAGTACTGTAATCAAAGACAGGACAACAAGGCATTGGAGGCAGGGCCTTACGAACTCCTTGGTAATGTAACCACAGGCAGCACAACAAGGCATTGAAGGAGCCCTTTCGAACTCCTTAGTACTGTAACCAAAGGAAGCACAACAAGGCATTGGAGGCAGGGCCATTCGCATTCTTTAGTACTGTAACGAAATGAAGCACAACAAGGCATTGTAGGCAGGGGCTTACGAACTCCGTAGTACTGTAATCAATGGCAGGACAACAAGGCATTGGAGGCAGGGCCTTTCGAACTCTTTATTACTGTATCCAAGGGCAGCACAACAAGGCATTTGAGGCAGTGCCATTCGAACTCTTTTGCTCTGTAACGAAATGCAGCAAAACGAGGCATTGGAGGCAGGGCCTTACAAAATTCTTAGTACTGTAACAGAATGCAGCACAACAAGGCATTGGATGCAGGGCTTTTAGAACTTCTTAGTACTGTAACCAAAGGCAGGAAAACCAGCCATTGGAGGCAGGTGCTTTCTAACTCGTTAGTACTGTCACTATAGGCAGCACAACAAGGCGTTGGAGGAAGGGGCTTTCGAACTTCTTAGTACTGTAACCAATGGAAGCACAACAAGGCTTTGGAGGCAGGGCCATTCGCACTCTTTAGTACTGTAACGAAAGGCAGCACAACAAGGTATGGGAGGAAGGGCCTTTCGAACTCTTTAGTACTGTAACCAAGGGCAGCATAACAAGGCATTGGATGCAGGGCCTTTCGTACTCCTTAGTACTGAAACCAATGGCAGCACAACAAGGCATTGGAGGCAGGTCCTTTCGAACTCCATAGTATTATAACCAAAGGCAGCACAACAAGGGATTAGAGGCAGGGCCATTCGAACTCTTTAGTACTGTAAACAAAGGCAGCTCAACAATGCATTCTTGGCAGGACCTTTCGAGCTCTTTAGTACTGTCACTAAAGGAGCGCAACAAGGCATTGGCGGCAGGTCCTTTCGAACATCTTAGTACTGTAACCAAAGACAGCACAACAAGGCATTGTAGGCAGGGCCTTACAAACATCTTAGTACTGTAACCAAAGGCAGCATAACAAGGCATTGGAGGCAGGGGCTTACGAACTCCGTAGTACTGTAATCAAAGACAGGACAACAAGGCATTGGAGGCTTGGCCTTCGAACTCTTTTGTACTGTAACCAAAGGAAGCACAACAAGGCATTGGAGGCAGGGCCTTACGATCTCCTTAATATTGTAAACAAAGGCAGCAAAACAAGGAATTGGAGGCAGGTCCTTTCGAACTCCTTAGTACGGTAACGAAAGGCAGCACAACAAGGCATTGGAGGAAGGGCCTTTCGAACTCTTTAGTACTGTAACCAAGAGCAGCATAACCAGGCATTGGAGGCAGGGCCATTCGAACTCTTTAGTACTGTGAACAAAGGCAGCTCAACAAGGCATTGGAGGCAGGGCCATTCGCATTCTTTAGTACTGTAACGAAATGAAGCACAACAAGGCAATGTAGGCAGGGCCTTACAAACATCTTAGTACTGTAACCAAAGGCAGCATAACAAGGCATTGGAGGCAGGGGCTTACGAACTCCGTAGTACTGTAATCAAAGACAGGACGAAAAGGCATTGGAGGCAGGGCATTTCGAACTCTTTATTACTGTATCCAAGGGCAGCACAACAAGGCATTTGAGGCAGTGCCATTCGAACTCTTTAGCTCTGTAACGAAATGCAGCAAAACAAGGCATTGGAGGCAGGGCCTTACGAACTCGTTAGTACTGTAACCAAAGTCAGCACAACGAGGCATTGGAGGCAGGGCCTTACAAAATTCTTAGTACTGTAACAAAATGCAGCACAACAAGGCATTGGATGCAGGGCTTTTCGAACTTCTTAGTACTGTAACCAAAGGCAGGATAACCAGCCATTGGAGGCAGGTGCTTTCGAACTCGTTAGTACTGTCACTTAAGGCAGCACAACAAGGCATTGGAGGAAGGGGCTTTCGAACTTCTTAGTACTGTAACCAATGGAAGCACAACAAGGCTTTGGAGGCAGGGCCATTCGCACTCTTTAGTACTGTAACGAAAGGCAGCACAACAAGGCATTGGAGGCAGGGCCTCACCAACCTGTTTCTACGGTAACCAAAAGGAGCACAACAAGGCATTGGCGGCAGGTCCTTTCGAACTTCATAGTACTGTAACCAAAGACAACACAACAAGGCATTGGAGGCAGGGCCTCACCAACTTCTTTCTACGGAAACCAAAAGGAGCACAACAAGGCATTGGCGGCAGGGCCTTTCGTTCTCCTTAGTACTGTAACCATAGGCAGCACAACAAGGCATTGGCGGCAGGGCCTTTCGTACTCCTTAGTACTGTAACCATAGGCAGCACAACAAGGCATTGGAGGCAGGGCCTTTCGAACTCCTTAGTACTGTTACCAAAGGCAGCACAACTAGGCATTGGAGGAAGGGCCTTTCGAACTCCTTAATACTGTAACCAAAGGCAGGACAACAAGGCATTGGAGGCAGGGCCTTTCGAACTCTTTAGTAGTGTAACCAAAGGAAGCACAACAAGGCATTAGAGGCTGGGCCTTTCGAACTCTTTATTGCTGTATCCAAGGGCAGCACAACAAGGCATTGGAGGCTTGGGCTTTCGAACTCTTTTGTACTGTAACCATTGGAAGCACAACAAGGCATTGGAGGCAGGGCCTTTCGTACTCCTTAGTACTGTAACCATAGGCAGCACAACAAGGCATTGGAAGCAGGGCCTTTCGAACTCCTTAGTACTGCAACCATAGGCAGCACAACAAGGCATTGGAGAAAGGGGCTTACGAACTCCTTAGTACTGTAACCAAAGGCAGGACAACAAGGCATTGGAGGCAGGGCCTTTCGAACTCCTTAGTAGTGTAACCAAAGGAAGCACAACAAGGCATTAGAGGCTGGGCCTTTCGAACTCTTTATTGCTGTAACCAAAGGCAGCACAACTAGGCATTGGAGGAAGGGCC
Source organism: Rhaphigaster nebulosa (assembly GCA_948150685.1). NCBI lineage: Eukaryota > Metazoa > Arthropoda > Insecta > Hemiptera > Pentatomidae > Rhaphigaster > Rhaphigaster nebulosa. The sequence goes on from OX411307.1 coordinate 176,738,922, forward strand.
TTACGAACTTCTTAGTACTGCAACCAAAGGCAGCACAACAAGGCATTGGAGAAAGGGGCTTACGAACTCCTTAGTACTGTAACCAAAGGCAGGACAACAAGGCATTGGAGGCAGGGCCTTTCGAACTCCTTAGTAGTGTAACCAAAGGAAGCACAACAAGGCATTAGAGGCTGGGCCTTTCGAACTCTTTATTGCTGTATCCAAGGGCAGCACAACAAGGCATTGGAGGCTTGGGCTTTCGAACTCTTTTGTACTGTAACCATTGGAAGCACAACAAGGCATTGGAGGCAGGGCCTTTCGTACTCCTTAGTACTGTAACCATAGGCAGCACAACAAGGCATTGGAGGCAGGGCCTTTCGAAATCCTTAGTACTGTTACCAAAGGCAGCACAACTAGGCATTGGAGGAAGGGCCTTTCGAACTCCTTAATACTGTAACCAAAGGCAGCACAACTAGGCATTGGAGGAAGGGCCTTACGAACTTCTTAGTACTGTAACCAAAGTCAGCACAACAAGGCATTGGAGATAGGGGCTTACGAACTCCTTAGTACTGTAACCAAAGGCAGGACAACAAGGCATTGGAGGCAGGGTCTTTCGAACTCCTTTGTAGTGTAACCAAAGGAAGCACAACAAGGCATTAGAGGCTGGGCCTTTCGAACTCTTTATTGCTGTATCCAAGGGCAGCACTACAAGGCATTGGAGGCTTGGCCTTACGATCTCCTTAGTACTGTAAACAAAGGCAGCAAAACAAGGCATTGGAGGCAGGTCCTTTCGAACTCCTTAGTACGGTAACGAAAGGCAGAACAACAAGGCATTGGAGGCAGTTCCTTTCGAACACCATAGTACTGTCAGTAAAGGCAGCACAACAAGGCATTGGAGGAAAGGCCTTTCGAACTCTTTAGTACTGTAACCAAGGGCAGCATAACAAGGCATTGGAGGCAGGGCCTTTCGTACTCCTTAGTACTGAAACCAATGGCAGCACAACAAGGCATAGGAGGCAGGTCCTTTCGAACTCCTTAATACTGTAAACAAAGGCAGCACAACAAGGCATTGGAGGCAGGGCCATTCGAACTCTTTAGTACTGTAAACAAAGGCAGCTCAACAATGCATTCTTGGCAGGACCTTTCGAACTCTTTAGTACAGTCACTAAAGGCAGCACAACAAGGCATTGGAGGAAGGGGCTTTCGAACCTCTTAGTACTGTAACCAAAGGAAGCACAACAAGGCTTTGGAGGTAGGGCCATTCGCACTCTTTAGTACTGTAACGAAAGGCAGCACAACAAGGCATTGGAGGCAGGGCCTCACCAACTTGTTTCTACGGTAACCAAAAGGAGCACAACAAGGCATTGGCGGCAGGTCCTTTCGAACTTCTTAGTACTGTGACCAAAGACAGCACAACAAGGCATTGGAGGCAGGGCCTTACGAACTCCTTGGTAATGTAACCACAGGCAGCACAACAAGGCATTGAAGGAGCCCTTTCGAACTCCTTAGTACTGTAACCAAAGGAAGCACAACAAGGCATTGGAGGCAGGGCCATTCGCATTCTTTAGTACTGTAACGAAATGAAGCACAACAAGGCATTGTAGGCAGGGGCTTACGAACTCCGTAGTACTGTAATCAATGGCAGGACAACAAGGCATTGGAGGCAGGGCCTTTCGAACTCTTTATTACTGTATCCAAGGGCAGCACAACAAGGCATTTGAGGCAGTGCCATTCGAACTTTTTTGCTCTGTAACGAACTGCAGCAAAACGAGGCATTGGAGGCAGGGCCTTACAAAATTCTTAGTACTGTAACAAAATGCACCACAACAAGGCATTGGATGCAGGGCTTTTAGAACTTCTTAGTACTGTAACCAAAGGCAGGATAACCAGCCATTGGAGGCAGGTGCTTTCGAACTCGTTAGTACTGTCACTATAGGCAGCACAACAAGGCGTTGGAGGAAGGGGCTTTCGAACTTCTTAGTACTGTAACCAATGGAAGCACAACAAGGCTTTGGAGGCAGGGCCATTCGCACTCTTTAGTACTGTAACGAAAGGCAGCACAACAAGGCATTGGAGGAAGGGCCTTTCGAACTCTTTAGTACTGTAACCAAGGGCAGCATATCAAGGCATTGGATGCAGGGCCTTTCGTACTCCTTAGTACTGAAACCAATGGCAGCACAACAAGGCATTGGAGGCAGGTCCTTTCGAACTCCATAGTATTGTAACCAAAGGCAGCACAACAAGGGATTGGAGGAAGGGCATTCGAACTCTTTAGTACTGTAAACAAAGGCAGCTCAACAATGCATTCTTGGCAGGACCTTTCGAGCTCTTTAGTACTGTCACTAAAGGAGCGCAACAAGGCATTGGCGGCAGGTCCTTTCGAACTTCTTAGTACTGTAACCAAAGACAGCACAACAAGGCATTGGAGGCAGGGCCTTACGAACTCCTTGGTAATGTAACCACAGGCAGCACAACAAGGCATTGAAGGAGCCCTTTTGAACTCCTTAGTACTGTAACCAAAGGCAGCACAACAAGGCATTGGAGGCTGGGCCATTCGCATTCTTTAGTACTGTAACGAAATGCAGCACAACAAGGCATTCTAGGCAGGGCCTTCCAAACTTCTTAGTACTGTAACCAAAGGCAGCATAACAAGGCATTGGAGGCAGGGGCTTACGAACTCCGTAGTACTGTAATCAAATACAGGACAACAAGGCATTGGAGGTAGGGCCTTACGAACTCCTTGGTAATGTAACCACAGGCAGCACAACAAGGCATTGAAGGAGCCCTTTCGAACTCCTTAGTACTGTAACCAAAGGAAGCACAACAAGGCATTGGAGGCAGGGCCATTCGCATTCTTTAGTACTGTAACGAAATGAAGCACAACAAGGCATTGTAGGCAGGGGCTTACGAACTCCGTAGTACTGTAATCAATGGCAGGACAACAAGTCATTGGAGGCAGGGCCTTTCGAACTCTTTATTACTGTATCCAAGGGCAGCACAACAAGGCATTTGAGGCAGTGCCATTCGAACTCTTTTGCTCTGTAACGAACTGCAGCAAAACGAGGCATTGGAGGCAGGGCCTTACAAAATTCTTAGTACTGTAACAAAATGCAGCACAACAAGGCATTGGATGCAGGGCTTTTAGAACTTCTTAGTACTGTAACCAAAGGCAGGATAACCAGCCATTGGAGGCAGGTGCTTTCGAACTCGTTAGTACTGTCACTATAGGCAGCACAACAAGGCGTTGGAGGAAGGGGCTTTCGAACTTCTTAGTACTGTAACCAATGGAAGCACAACAAGGCTTTGGAGGCAGGGCCATTCGCACTCTTTAGTACTGTAACGAAAGGCAGCACAACAAGGCATTGGAGGAAGGGCCTTTCGAACTCTTTAGTACTGTAACCAAGGGCAGCATAACAAGGCATTGGATGCAGGGCCTTTCGTACTCCTTAGTACTGAAACCAATGGCAGCACAACAAGGCATTGGAGGCAGGTCCTTTCGAACTCCATAGTATTGTAACCAAAGGCAGCACAACAAGGGATTGGAGGAAGGGCATTCGAACTCTTTAGTACTGTAAACAAAGGCAGCTCAACAATGCATTCTTGGCAGGACCTTTCGAGCTCTTTAGTACTGTCACTAAAGGAGCGCAACAAGGCATTGGCGGCAGGTCCTTTCGAACTTCTTAGTACTGTAACCAAAGACAGCACAACAAGGCATTGGAGGCAGGGCCTTACGAACTCCTTGGTAATGTAACCACAGGCAGCACAACAAGGCATTGAAGGAGCCCTTCCGAACTCCTTAGTACTGTAACCAAAGGCAGCACAACAAGGCATTGGAGGCTGGGCCATTCGCATTCTTTAGTACTGTAACGAAATGCAGCACAACAAGGCATTCTAGGCAGGGCCTTACAAACTTCTTAGTACTGTAACCAAAGGCAGCATAACAAGGCATTGGAGGCAGGGGCTTACGAACTCCGTAGTACTGTAATCAAATACAGGACAACAAGGCATTGGAGGCAGGGCCTTACGAACTCCTTGGTAATGTAACCACAGGCAGCACAACAAGGCATTGAAGGAGCCCTTTCGAACTCCTTAGTACTGTAACCAAAGGAAGCACAACAAGGCATTGGAGGCAGGGCCATTCGCATTCTTTAGTACTGTAACGAAATGAAGCACAACAAGGCATTGGAGGCAGGTCCTTTCGAACTCCATAGTACTGTCAGTAAAGGCAGCACAACAAGGCATTGGAGGAAAGGCCTCTCGAACTCTTTAGTACTGTAACCAAGGGCAGCATAAATAGGCATTGGAGGCAGGGCCTTTCGTACTCCTTAGTACTGAAACCAATGGCAGCACAACAAGGCATAGGAGGCAGGTCCTTTCGAACTCCTTAATACTGTAAACAAAGGCAGCACAACAAGGCATTGGAGGCAGGGCCATTCGAACTCTTTAGTACTGTAAACAAAGGCAGCTCAACAATGCATTCTTGGCAGGACCTTTCGAACTCTTTAGTACAGTCACTAAAGGCAGCACAACAAGGCATTGGAGGAAGGGGCTTTCGAACCTCTTAGTACTGTAACCAAAGGAAGCACAACAAGGCTTTGGAGGTAGGGCCATTCGCACTCTTTAGTACTGTAACGAAAGGCAGCACAACAAGGCATTGGAGGCAGGGCCTCACCAACTTGTTTCTACGGTAACCAAAAGGAGCACAACAAGGCATTGGCGGCAGGTCCTTTCGAACTTCTTAGTACTGTGACCAAAGACAGCACAACAAGGCATTGGAGGCAGGGCCTTACGAACTCCTTGGTAATGTAACCACAGGCAGCACAACAAGGCATTGAAGGAGCCCTTTCGAACTCCTTAGTACTGTAACCAAAGGAAGCACAACAAGGCATTGGAGGCAGGGCCATTCGCATTCTTTAGTACTGTAACGAAATGAAGCACAACAAGGCATTGTAGGCAGGGGCTTACGAACTCCGTAGTACTGTAATCAATGGCAGGACAACAAGGCATTGGAGGCAGGGCCTTTCGAACTCTTTATTACTGTATCCAAGGGCAGCACAACAAGGCATTTGAGGCAGTGCCATTCGAACTCTTTTGCTCTGTAACGAACTGCAGCAAAACGAGGCATTGGAGGCAGGGCCTTACAAAATTCTTAGTACTGTAACAAAATGCAGCACAACAAGGCATTGGATGCAGGGCTTTTAGAACTTCTTAGTACTGTAACCAAAGGCAGGATAACCAGCCATTGGAGGCAGGTGCTTTCGAACTCGTTAGTACTGTCACTATAGGCAGCACAACAAGGCGTTGGAGGAAGGGGCTTTCGAACTTCTTAGTGCTGTAACCAATGGAAGCACAACAAGGCTTTGGAGGCAGGGCCATTCGCACTCTTTAGTACTGTAACGAAATGAAGCACAACAAGGCATTGTAGGCAGGGCCTTACAAACTTCTTAGTACTGTAACCAAGGGCAGCATAACAAGGCATTGGATGCAGGGCCTTTCGTACTCCTTAGTACTGAAACCAATGGCAGCACAACAAGGCATTGGAGGCAGGGCATTTCGAACTCTTTATTACTGTATCCAAGGGCAGCACAACAAGGCATTTGAGGCAGTGCCATTCGAACTCTTTAGCTCTGTAACGAAATGCAGCAAAACAAGGCATTGGAGGCAGGGCCTTACGAACTCGTTAGTACTGTAACCAAAGTCAGCACAACGAGGCATTGGAGGCAGGGCCTTACAAAATTCTTAGTACTGTAACAAAATGCAGCACAACAAGGCATTGGATGCAGGGCTTTTCGAACTTCTTAGTACTGTAACCAAAGGCAGGATAACCAGCCATTGGAGGCAGGTGCTTTCGAACTCGTTAGTACTGTCACTTAAGGCAGCACAACAAGGCATTGGAGGAAGGATCTTTCGAACTTCTTAGTACTGTAACCAATGGAAGCACAACAAGGCTTTGGAGGCAGGGCCATTCGCACTCTTTAGTACTGTAACGAAAGGCAGCACAACAAGGCATTGGAGGCAGGGCCTCACCAACCTGTTTCTACGGTAACCAAAAGGAGCACAACAAGGCATTGGCGGCAGGTCCTTTCGAACTTCATAGTACTGTAACCAAAGACAACACAACAAGGCATTGGTGGCAGGGCCTCACCAACTTCTTTCTACGGTAACCAAAAGGAGCACAACAAGGCATTGGCGGCAGGGCCTTTCGTTCTCCTTAGTACTGTAACCATAGGCAGCACAACAAGGCATTGGCGGCAGGGCCTTTCGTACTCCTTAGTACTGTAACCATAGGCAGCACAACAAGGCATTGGAGGCAGGGCCTTTCGAACTCCTTAGTACTGTTACCAAAGGCAGCACAACTAGGCATTGGAGGAAGGGCCTTTCGAACTCCTTAATACTGTAACCAAAGGCAGCACAACTAGGCATTGGAGGAAGGGCCTTACGAACTTCTTAGTACTGCAACCAAAGGCAGCACAACAAGGCATTGTAGGCAGGGGCTTACGAACTCCGTAGTACTGTAATCAATGGCAGGACAACAAGGCATTGGAGGCAGGGCCTTTCGAACTCTTTATTACTGTATCCAAGGGCAGCACAACAAGGCATTTGAGGCAGTGCCATTCGAACTCTTTTGCTCTGTAACGAACTGCAGCAAAACGAGGCATTGGAGGCAGGGCCTTACAAAATTCTTAGTACTGTAACAAAATGCAGCACAACAAGGCATTGGATGCAGGGCTTTTAGAACTTCTTAGTACTGTAACCAAAGGCAGGATAACCAGCCATTGGAGGCAGGTGCTTTCGAACTCGTTAGTAATGTCACTATAGGCAGCACAACAAGGCGTTGGAGGAAGGGGCTTTCGAACTTCTTAGTGCTGTAACCAATGGAAGCACAACAAGGCTTTGGAGGCAGGGCCATTCGCACTCTTTAGTACTGTAACGAAATGAAGCACAACAAGGCATTGTAGGCAGGGCCTTACAAACTTCTTAGTACTGTAACCAAGGGCAGCATAACAAGGCATTGGATGCAGGGCCTTTCGTACTCCTTAGTACTGAAACCAATGGCAGCACAACAAGGCATTGGAGGCAGGGCATTTCGAACTCTTTATTACTGTATCCAAGGGCAGCACAACAAGGCATTTGAGGCAGTGCCATTCGAACTCTTTAGCTCTGTAACGAAATGCAGCAAAACAAGGCATTGGAGGCAGGGCCTTACGAACTCGTTAGTACTGTAACCAAAGTCAGCACAACGAGGCATTGGAGGCAGGGCCTTACAAAATTCTTAGTACTGTAACAAAATGCAGCACAACAAGGCATTGGATGCAGGGCTTTTCGAACTTCTTAGTACTGTAACCAAAGGCAGGATAACCAGCCATTGGAGGCAGGTGCTTTCGAACTCGTTAGTACTGTCACTTAAGGCAGCACAACAAGGCATTGGAGGAAGGGGCTTTCGAACTTCTTAGTACTGTAACCAATGGAAGCACAACAAGGCTTTGGAGGCAGGGCCATTCGCACTCTTTAGTACTGTAACGAAAGGCAGCACAACAAGGCATTGGAGGCAGGGCCTCACCAACCTGTTTCTACGGTAACCAAAAGGAGCACAACAAGGCATTGGCGGCAGGTCCTTTCGAACTTCATAGTACTGTAACCAAAGACAACACAACAAGGCATTGGAGGCAGGGCCTCACCAACTTCTTTCTACGGTAACCAAAAGGAGCACAACAAGGCATTGGCGGCAGGGCCTTTCGTTCTCCTTAGTACTGTAACCATAGGCAGCACAACAAGGCATTGGCGGCAGGGCCTTTCGTACTCCTTAGTACTGTAACCATAGGCAGCACAACAAGGCATTGGAGGCAGGGCCTTTCGAACTCCTTAATACTGTAACCAAAGGCAGCACAACTAGGCATTGGAGGAAGGGCCTTACGAACTTCTTAGTACTGCAACCAAAGGCAGCACAACAAGGCATTGGAGAAAGGGGCTTACGAACTCCTTAGTACTGTAACCAAAGGCAGGACAACAAGGCATTGGAGGCAGGGCCTTTCGAACTCTTTAGTAGTGTAACCAAAGGAAGCACAACAAGGCATTAGAGGCTGGGCCTTTCGAACTCTTTATTGCTGTATCCAAGGGCAGCACAACAAGGCATTGGAGGCTTGGGCTTTCGAACTCTTTTGTACTGTAACCATTGGAAGCACAACAAGGCATTGGAGGCAGGGCCTTTCGTACTCCTTAGTACTGTAACCATAGGCAGCACAACAAGGCATTGGAGGCAGGGCCTTTCGAACTCCTTAGTACTGCAACCATAGGCAGCACAACAAGGCATTGGAGAAAGGGGCTAACGAACTCCTTAGTACTGTAACCAAAGGCAGGACAACAAGGCATTGGAGGCAGGGCCTTTCGAACTCCTTAGTAGTGTAACCAAAGGAAGCACAACAAGGCATTAGAGGCTGGGCCTTTCGAACTCTTTATTGCTGTAACCAAAGGCAGCACAATTAGGCATTGGAGGAAGGCCCTTACGAACTTCTTAGTACTGCAACCAAAGGCAGCACAACAAGGCATTGGAGAAAGGGCCTTACGAACTCCTTAGTACTGTAACCAAAGGCAGGACAACAAGGCATTGGAGGCAGGGCCTTTCGAACTCCTTAGTAGTGTAACCAAAGGAAGCACAACAAGGCATTAGAGGCTGGGCCTTTCGAACTCTTTATTGCTGTATCCAAGGGCAGCACAACAAGGCATTGGAGGCTTGGGCTTTCGAACTCTTTTGTACTGTAACCATTGGAAGCACAACAAGGCATTGGAGGCAGGGCCTTTCGTACTCCTTAGTACTGTAACCATAGGCAGCACAACAAGGCATTGGAGGCAGGGCCTTTCGAACCCCTTAGTACTGCAACCATAGGCAGCACAACAAGGCATTGGAGAAAGGGGCTTACGAACTCCTTAGTACTGTAACCAAAGGCAGGACAACAAGGCATTGGAGGCAGGGCCTTTCGAACTCCTTAGTAGTGTAACCAAAGGAAGCACAACAAGGCATTAGAGGCTGGGCCTTTCGAACTCTTTATTGCTGTATCCAAGGGCAGCACAACAAGGCATTGGAGGCTTGGGCTTTCGAACTCTTTTGTACTGTAACCATAGGAAGCACAACAAGGCATTGGAGGCAGGGCCTTTCGAAATCCTTAGTACTGTTACCAAAGGCAGCACAACTAGGCATTGGAGGAAGGGCCTTTCGAACTCCTTAATACTGTAACCAAAGGCAGCACAACTAGGCATTGGAGGAAGGGCCTTACGAACTTCTTAGTACTGTAACCAAAGTCAGCACAACAAGGCATTGGAGATAGGGGCTTACGAACTCCTTAGTACTGTAACCAAAGGCAGGACAACAAGGCATTGGAGGCAGGGCCTTTCGAACTCCTTTGTAGTGTAACCAAAGGAAGCACAACAAGGCATTAGAGGCTGGGCCTTTCGAACTCTTTATTGCTGTATCCAAGGGCAGCACAACAAGGCATTGGAGGCTTGGCCTTACGATCTCCTTAGTACTGTAAACAAAGGCAGCAAAACAAGGCATTGGAGGCAGGTCCTTTCGAACTCCTTAGTACGGTAACGAAAGGCAGAACAACAAGGCATTGGAGGAAGGGCCTTTCGAACTCTTTAGTACTGTAACCAAGGGCAGCATAACAAGGCATTGGATGCAGGGCCTTTCGTACTCCTTAGTACTGAAACCAATGGCAGCACAACAAGGCATTGGAGGCAGGTCCTTTCGAACTCCATAGTATTGTAACCAAAGGCAGCACAACAAGGGATTGGAGGAAGGGCTTTCGAACTCTTTAGTACTGTAAACAAAGGCAGCTCAACAATGCATTCTTGGCAGGACCTTTCGAGCTCTTTAGTACTGTCACTAAAGGAGCGCAACAAGGCATTGGCGGCAGGTCCTTTCGAACTTCTTAGTACTGTAACCAAAGACAGCACAACAAGGCATTGGAGGCAGGGCCTTACGAACTCCTTGGTAATGTAACCACAGGCAGCACAACAAGGCATTGAAGGAGCCCTTTCGAACTCCTTAGTACTGTAACCAAAGGCAGCACAACAAGGCATTGGAGGCTGGGCCATTCGCATTCTTTAGTACTGTAACGAAATGCAGCACAACAAGGCATTCTAGGCAGGGCCTTACAAACTTCTTAGTACTGTAACCAAAGGCAGCATAACAAGGCATTGGAGGCAGGGGCTTACGAACTCCGTAGTACTGTAATCAAAGACAGGACAACAAGGCATTGGAGGCAGGGCCTTACGAACTCCTTGGTAATGTAACCACAGGCAGCACAACAAGGCATTGAAGGAGCCCTTTCGAACTCCTTAGTACTGTAACCAAAGGAAGCACAACAAGGCATAGGAGGCAGGGCCATTCGCATTCTTTAGTACTGTAACGAAATGAAGCACAACAAGGCATTGTAGGCAGGGGCTTACGAACTCCGTAGTACTGTAATCAATGGCAGGACAACAAGGCATTGGAGGCAGGGCCTTTCGAACTCTTTATTACTGTATCCAAGGGCAGCACAACAAGGCATTTGAGGCAGTGCCATTCGAACTCTTTTGCTCTGTAACGAAATGCAGCAAAACGAGGCATTGGAGGCAGGGCCTTACAAAATTCTTAGTACTGTAACAGAATGCAGCACAACAAGGCATTGGATGCAGGGCTTTTAGAACTTCTTAGTACTGTAACCAAAGGCAGGAAAACCAGCCATTGGAGGCAGGTGCTTTCTAACTCGTTAGTACTGTCACTATAGGCAGCACAACAAGGCGTTGGAGGAAGGGGCTTTCGAACTTCTTAGTACTGTAACCAATGGAAGCACAACAAGGCTTTGGAGGCAGGGCCATTCGCACTCTTTAGTACTGTAACGAAAGGCAGCACAACAAGGTATGGGAGGAAGGGCCTTTCGAACTCTTTAGTACTGTAACCAAGGGCAGCATAACAAGGCATTGGATGCAGGGCCTTTCGTACTCCTTAGTACTGAAACCAATGGCAGCACAACAAGGCATTGGAGGCAGGTCCTTTCGAACTCCATAGTATTATAACCAAAGGCAGCACAACAAGGGATTAGAGGCAGGGCCATTCGAACTCTTTAGTACTGTAAACAAAGGCAGCTCAACAATGCATTCTTGGCAGGACCTTTCGAGCTCTTTAGTACTGTCACTAAAGGAGCGCAACAAGGCATTGGCGGCAGGTCCTTTCGAACATCATAGTACTGTAACCAAAGACAGCACAACAAGGCATTGTAGGCAGGGCCTTACAAACATCTTAGTACTGTAACCAAAGGCAGCATAACAAGGCATTGGAGGCAGGGGCTTACGAACTCCGTAGTACTGTAATCAAAGACAGGACAACAAGGCATTGGAGGCTTGGCCTTCGAACTCTTTTGTACTGTAACCAAAGGAAGCACAACAAGGCATTGGAGGCAGGGCCTTACGATCTCCTTAATATTGTAAACAAAGGCAGCAAAACAAGGAATTGGAGGCAGGTCCTTTCGAACTCCTTAGTACGGTAACGAAAGGCAGCACAACAAGGCATTGGAGGCAGGTCCTTTCGAACTCCATAGTACTGTCACTAAAGGCAGCACAACAAGGCATTGGAGGAAGGGCCTTTCGAACTCTTTAGTACTGTAACCAAGAGCAGCATAACCAGGCATTGGAGGCAGGGCCATTCGAACTCTTTAGTACTGTGAACAAAGGCAGCTCAACAAGGCATTGGAGGCAGGGCCATTCGCATTCTTTAGTACTGTAACGAAATGAAGCACAACAAGGCAATGTAGGCAGGGCCTTACAAACATCTTAGTACTGTAACCAAAGGCAGCATAACAAGGCATTGGAGGCAGGGGCTTACGAACTCCGTAGTACTGTAATCAAAGACAGGACAAAAAGGCATTGGAGGCAGGGCATTTCGAACTCTTTATTACTGTATCCAAGGGCAGCACAACAAGGCATTTGAGGCAGTGCCATTCGAACTCTTTAGCTCTGTAACGAAATGCAGCAAAACAAGGCATTGGAGGCAGGGCCTTACGAACTCGTTAGTACTGTAACCAAAGTCAGCACAACGAGGCATTGGAGGCAGGGCCTTACAAAATTCTTAGTACTGTAACAAAATGCAGCACAACAAGGCATTGGATGCAGGGCTTTTCGAACTTCTTAGTACTGTAACCAAAGGCAGGATAACCAGCCATTGGAGGCAGGTGCTTTCGAACTCGTTAGTACTGTCACTTAAGGCAGCACAACAAGGCATTGGAGGAAGGGGCTTTCGAACTTCTTAGTACTGTAACCAATGGAAGCACAACAAGGCTTTGGAGGCAGGGCCATTCGCACTCTTTAGTACTGTAACGAAAGGCAGCACAACAAGGCATTGGAGGCAGGGCCTCACCAACCTGTTTCTACGGTAACCAAAAGGAGCACAACAAGGCATTGGCGGCAGGTCCTTTCGAACTTCATAGTACTGTAACCAAAGACAACACAACAAGGCATTGGAGGCAGGGCCTCACCAACTTCTTTCTACGGAAACCAAAAGGAGCACAACAAGGCATTGGCGGCAGGGCCTTTCGTTCTCCTTAGTACTGTAACCATAGGCAGCACAACAAGGCATTGGAGGCAGGGCCTTTCGAACTCCTTAGTACTGTTACCAAAGGCAGCACAACTAGGCATTGGAGGAAGGGCCTTTCGAACTCCTTAATACTGTAACCAAAGGCAGGACAACAAGGCATTGGAGGCAGGGCCTTTCGAACTCTTTAGTAGTGTAACCAAAGGAAGCACAACAAGGCATTAGAGGCTGGGCCTTTCGAACTCTTTATTGCTGTATCCAAGGGCAGCACAACAAGGCATTGGAGGCTTGGGCTTTCGAACTCTTTTGTACTGTAACCATTGGAAGCACAACAAGGCATTGGAGGCAGGGCCTTTCGTACTCCTTAGTACTGTAACCATAGGCAGCACAACAAGGCATTGGAAGCAGGGCCTTTCGAACTCCTTAGTACTGCAACCATAGGCAGCACAACAAGGCATTGGAGAAAGGGGCTTACGAACTCCTTAGTACTGTAACCAAAGGCAGGACAACAAGGCATTGGAGGCAGGGCCTTTCGAACTCCTTAGTAGTGTAACCAAAGGAAGCACAACAAGGCATTAGAGGCTGGGCCTTTCGAACTCTTTATTGCTGTAACCAAAGGCAGCACAACTAGGCATTGGAGGAAGGGCCTTACGAACTTCTTAGTACTGCAACCAAAGGCAGCACAACAAGGCATTGGAGAAAGGGGCTTACGAACTCCTTAGTACTGTAACCAAAGGCAGGACAACAAGGCATTGGAGGCAGGGCCTTTCGAACTCCTTAGTAGTGTAACCAAAGGAAGCACAACAAGGCATTAGAGGCTGGGCCTTTCGAACTCTTTATTGCTGTATCCAAGGGCAGCACAACAAGGCATTGGAGGCTTGGGCTTTCGAACTCTTTTGTACTGTAACCATTGGAAGCACAACAAGGCATTGGAGGCAGGGCCTTTCGTACTCCTTAGTACTGTAACCATAGGCAGCACAACAAGGCATTGGAGGCAGGGCCTTTCGAAATCCTTAGTACTGTTACCAAAGGCAGCACAACTAGGCATTGGAGGAAGGGCCTTTCGAACTCCTTAATACTGTAACCAAAGGCAGCACAACTAGGCATTGGAGGAAGGGCCTTACGAACTTCTTAGTACTGTAACCAAAGTCAGCACAACAAGGCATTGGAGATAGGGGCTTACGAACTCCTTAGTACTGTAACCAAAGGCAGGACAACAAGGCATTGGAGGCAGGGTCTTTCGAACTCCTTTGTAGTGTAACCAAAGGAAGCACAACAAGGCATTAGAGGCTGGGCCTTTCGAACTCTTTATTGCTGTATCCAAGGGCAGCACTACAAGGCATTGGAGGCTTGGCCTTACGATCTCCTTAGTACTGTAAACAAAGGCAGCAAAACAAGGCATTGGAGGCAGGTCCTTTCGAACTCCTTAGTACGGTAACGAAAGGCAGAACAACAAGGCATTGGAGGCAGTTCCTTTCGAACACCATAGTACTGTCAGTAAAGGCAGCACAACAAGGCATTGGAGGAAAGGCCTTTCGAACTCTTTAGTACTGTAACCAAGGGCAGCATAACAAGGCATTGGAGGCAGGGCCTTTCGTACTCCTTAGTACTGAAACCAATGGCAGCACAACAAGGCATAGGAGGCAGGTCCTTTCGAACTCCTTAATACTGTAAACAAAGGCAGCACAACAAGGCATTGGAGGCAGGGCCATTCGAACTCTTTAGTACTGTAAACAAAGGCAGCTCAACAATGCATTCTTGGCAGGACCTTTCGAACTCTTTAGTACAGTCACTAAAGGCAGCACAACAAGGCATTGGAGGAAGGGGCTTTCGAACCTCTTAGTACTGTAACCAAAGGAAGCACAACAAGGCTTTGGAGGTAGGGCCATTCGCACTCTTTAGTACTGTAACGAAAGGCAGCACAACAAGGCATTGGAGGCAGGGCCTCACCAACTTGTTTCTACGGTAACCAAAAGGAGCACAACAAGGCATTGGCGGCAGGTCCTTTCGAACTTCTTAGTACTGTGACCAAAGACAGCACAACAAGGCATTGGAGGCAGGGCCTTACGAACTCCTTGGTAATGTAACCACAGGCAGCACAACAAGGCATTGAAGGAGCCCTTTCGAACTCCTTAGTACTGTAACCAAAGGAAGCACAACAAGGCATTGGAGGCAGGGCCATTCGCATTCTTTAGTACTGTAACGAAATGAAGCACAACAAGGCATTGTAGGCAGGGGCTTACGAACTCCGTAGTACTGTAATCAATGGCAGGACAACAAGGCATTGGAGGCAGGGCCTTTCGAACTCTTTATTACTGTATCCAAGGGCAGCACAACAAGGCATTTGAGGCAGTGCCATTCGAACTTTTTTGCTCTGTAACGAACTGCAGCAAAACGAGGCATTGGAGGCAGGGCCTTACAAAATTCTTAGTACTGTAACAAAATGCACCACAACAAGGCATTGGATGCAGGGCTTTTAGAACTTCTTAGTACTGTAACCAAAGGCAGGATAACCAGCCATTGGAGGCAGGTGCTTTCGAACTCGTTAGTACTGTCACTATAGGCAGCACAACAAGGCGTTGGAGGAAGGGGCTTTCGAACTTCTTAGTACTGTAACCAATGGAAGCACAACAAGGCTTTGGAGGCAGGGCCATTCGCACTCTTTAGTACTGTAACGAAAGGCAGCACAACAAGGCATTGGAGGAAGGGCCTTTCGAACTCTTTAGTACTGTAACCAAGGGCAGCATATCAAGGCATTGGATGCAGGGCCTTTCGTACTCCTTAGTACTGAAACCAATGGCAGCACAACAAGGCATTGGAGGCAGGTCCTTTCGAACTCCATAGTATTGTAACCAAAGGCAGCACAACAAGGGATTGGAGGAAGGGCATTCGAACTCTTTAGTACTGTAAACAAAGGCAGCTCAACAATGCATTCTTGGCAGGACCTTTCGAGCTCTTTAGTACTGTCACTAAAGGAGCGCAACAAGGCATTGGCGGCAGGTCCTTTCGAACTTCTTAGTACTGTAACCAAAGACAGCACAACAAGGCATTGGAGGCAGGGCCTTACGAACTCCTTGGTAATGTAACCACAGGCAGCACAACAAGGCATTGAAGGAGCCCTTTTGAACTCCTTAGTACTGTAACCAAAGGCAGCACAACAAGGCATTGGAGGCTGGGCCATTCGCATTCTTTAGTACTGTAACGAAATGCAGCACAACAAGGCATTCTAGGCAGGGCCTTCCAAACTTCTTAGTACTGTAACCAAAGGCAGCATAACAAGGCATTGGAGGCAGGGGCTTACGAACTCCGTAGTACTGTAATCAAATACAGGACAACAAGGCATTGGAGGCAGGGCCTTACGAACTCCTTGGTAATGTAACCACAGGCAGCACAACAAGGCATTGAAGGAGCCCTTTCGAACTCCTTAGTACTGTAACCAAAGGAAGCACAACAAGGCATTGGAGGCAGGGCCATTCGCATTCTTTAGTACTGTAATGAAATGAAGCACAACAAGGCATTGTAGGCAGGGGCTTACGAACTCCGTAGTACTGTAATCAATGGCAGGACAACAAGGCATTGGAGGCAGGGCCTTTCGAACTCTTTATTACTGTATCCAAGGGCAGCACAAAAAGGCATTTGAGGCAGTGCCATTCGAACTCTTTTGCTCTGTAACGAACTGCAGCAAAACGAGGCATTGGAGGCAGGGCCTTACAAAATTCTTAGTACTGTAACAAAATGCAGCACAACAAGGCATTGGATGCAGGGCTTTTAGAACTTCTTAGTACTGTAACCAAAGGCAGGATAACCAGCCATTGGAGGCAGGTGCTTTCGAACTCGTTAGTACTGTCACTATAGGCAGCACAACAAGGCGTTGGAGGAAGGGGCTTTCGAACTTCTTAGTACTGTAACCAATGGAAGCACAACAAGGCTTTGGAGGCAGGGCCATTCGCACTCTTTAGTACTGTAACGAAAGGCAGCACAACAAGGCATTGGAGGAAGGGCCTTTCGAACTCTTTAGTACTGTAACCAAGGGCAGCATAACAAGGCATTGGATGCAGGGCCTTTCGTACTCCTTAGTACTGAAACCAATGGCAGCACAACAAGGCATTGGAGGCAGGTCCTTTCGAACTCCATAGTATTGTAACCAAAGGCAGCACAACAAGGGATTGGAGGAAGGGCATTCGAACTCTTTAGTACTGTAAACAAAGGCAGCTCAACAATGCATTCTTGGCAGGACCTTTCGAGCTCTTTAGTACTGTCACTAAAGGAGCGCAACAAGGCATTGGCGGCAGGTCCTTTCGAACTTCTTAGTACTGTAACCAAAGACAGCACAACAAGGCATTGGAGGCAGGGCCTTACGAACTCCTTGGTAATGTAACCACAGGCAGCACAACAAGGCATTGAAGGAGCCCTTTCGAACTCCTTAGTACTGTAACCAAAGGCAGCACAACAAGGCATTGGAGGCTGGGCCATTCGCATTCTTTAGTACTGTAACGAAATGCAGCACAACAAGGCATTCTAGGCAGGGCCTTACAAACTTCTTAGTACTGTAACCAAAGGCAGCATAACAAGGCATTGGAGGCAGGGGCTTACGAACTCCGTAGTACTGTAATCAAATACAGGACAACAAGGCATTGGAGGCAGGGCCTTACGAACTCCTTGGTAATGTAACCACAGGCAGCACAACAAGGCATTGAAGGAGCCCTTTCGAACTCCTTAGTACTGTAACCAAAGGAAGCACAACAAGGCATTGGAGGCAGGGCCATTCGCATTCTTTAGTACTGTAACGAAATGAAGCACAACAAGGCATTGTAGGCAGGGGCTTACGAACTCCGTAGTACTGTAATCAATGGCAGGACAACAAGTCATTGGAGGCAGGGCCTTTCGAACTCTTTATTACTGTATCCAAGGGCAGCACAACAAGGCATTTGAGGCAGTGCCATTCGAACTCTTTTGCTCTGTAACGAACTGCAGCAAAACGAGGCATTGGAGGCAGGGCCTTACAAAATTCTTAGTACTGTAACAAAATGCAGCACAACAAGGCATTGGATGCAGGGCTTTTAGAACTTCTTAGTACTGTAACCAAAGGCAGGATAACCAGCCATTGGAGGCAGGTGCTTTCGAACTCGTTAGTACTGTCACTATAGGCAGCACAACAAGGCGTTGGAGGAAGGGGCTTTCGAACTTCTTAGTACTGTAACCAATGGAAGCACAACAAGGCTTTGGAGGCAGGGCCATTCGCACTCTTTAGTACTGTAACGAAAGGCAGCACAACAAGGCATTGGAGGAAGGGCCTTTCGAACTCTTTAGTACTGTAACCAAGGGCAGCATAACAAGGCATTGGATGCAGGGCCTTTCGTACTCCTTAGTACTGAAACCAATGGCAGCACAACAAGGCATTGGAGGCAGGTCCTTTCGAACTCCATAGTATTGTAACCAAAGGCAGCACAACAAGGGATTGGAGGAAGGGCATTCGAACTCTTTAGTACTGTAAACAAAGGCAGCTCAACAATGCATTCTTGGCAGGACCTTTCGAGCTCTTTAGTACTGTCACTAAAGGAGCGCAACAAGGCATTGGCGGCAGGTCCTTTCGAACTTCTTAGTACTGTAACCAAAGACAGCACAACAAGGCATTGGAGGCAGGGCCTTACGAACTCCTTGGTAATGTAACCACAGGCAGCACAACAAGGCATTGAAGGAGCCCTTTCGAACTCCTTAGTACTGTAACCAAAGGCAGCACAACAAGGCATTGGAGGCTGGGCCATTCGCATTCTTTAGTACTGTAACGAAATGCAGCACAACAAGGCATTCTAGGCAGGGCCTTACAAACTTCTTAGTACTGTAACCAAAGGCAGCATAACAAGGCATTGGAGGCAGGGGCTTACGAACTCCGTAGTACTGTAATCAAATACAGGACAACAAGGCATTGGAGGCAGGGCCTTACGAACTCCTTGGTAATGTAACCACAGGCAGCACAACAAGGCATTGAAGGAGCCCTTTCGAACTCCTTAGTACTGTAACCAAAGGAAGCACAACAAGGCATTGGAGGCAGGGCCATTCGCATTCTTTAGTACTGTAACGAAATGAAGCACAACAAGGCATTGTAGGCAGGGGCTTACGAACTCCGTAGTACTGTAATCAATGGCAGGACAACAAGTCATTGGAGGCAGGGCCTTTCGAACTCTTTATTACTGTATCCAAGGGCAGCACAACAAGGCATTTGAGGCAGTGCCATTCGAACTCTTTTGCTCTGTAACGAACTGCAGCAAAACGAGGCATTGGAGGCAGGGCCTTACAAAATTCTTAGTACTGTAACAAAATGCAGCACAACAAGGCATTGGATGCAGGGCTTTTAGAACTTCTTAGTACTGTAACCAAAGGCAGGATAACCAGCCATTGGAGGCAGGTGCTTTCGAACTCGTTAGTACTGTCACTATAGGCAGCACAACAAGGCGTTGGAGGAAGGGGCTTTCGAACTTCTTAGTACTGTAACCAATGGAAGCACAACAAGGCTTTGGAGGCAGGGCCATTCGCACTCTTTAGTACTGTAACGAAAGGCAGCACAACAAGGCATTGGAGGAAGGGCCTTTCGAACTCTTTAGTACTGTAACCAAGGGCAGCATAACAAGGCATTGGATGCAGGGCCTTTCGTACTCCTTAGTACTGAAACCAATGGCAGCACAACAAGGCATTGGAGGCAGGTCCTTTCGAACTCCATAGTATTGTAACCAAAGGCAGCACAACAAGGGATTGGAGGAAGGGCATTCGAACTCTTTAGTACTGTAAACAAAGGCAGCTCAACAATGCATTCTTGGCAGGACCTTTCGAGCTCTTTAGTACTGTCACTAAAGGAGCGCAACAAGGCATTGGCGGCAGGTCCTTTCGAACTTCTTAGTACTGTAACCAAAGACAGCACAACAAGGCATTGGAGGCAGGGCCTTACGAACTCCTTGGTAATGTAACCACAGGCAGCACAACAAGGCATTGAAGGAGCCCTTCCGAACTCCTTAGTACTGTAACCAAAGGCAGCACAACAAGGCATTGGAGGCTGGGCCATTCGCATTCTTTAGTACTGTAACGAAATGCAGCACAACAAGGCATTCTAGGCAGGGCCTTACAAACTTCTTAGTACTGTAACCAAAGGCAGCATAACAAGGCATTGGAGGCAGGGGCTTACGAACTCCGTAGTACTGTAATCAAATACAGGACAACAAGGCATTGGAGGCAGGGCCTTACGAACTCCTTGGTAATGTAACCACAGGCAGCACAACAAGGCATTGAAGGAGCCCTTTCGAACTCCTTAGTACTGTAACCAAAGGAAGCACAACAAGGCATTGGAGGCAGGGCCATTCGCATTCTTTAGTACTGTAACGAAATGAAGCACAACAAGGCATTGGAGGCAGGTCCTTTCGAACTCCATAGTACTGTCAGTAAAGGCAGCACAACAAGGCATTGGAGGAAAGGCCTCTCGAACTCTTTAGTACTGTAACCAAGGGCAGCATAAATAGGCATTGGAGGCAGGGCCTTTCGTACTCCTTAGTACTGAAACCAATGGCAGCACAACAAGGCATAGGAGGCAGGTCCTTTCGAACTCCTTAATACTGTAAACAAAGGCAGCACAACAAGGCATTGGAGGCAGGGCCATTCGAACTCTTTAGTACTGTAAACAAAGGCAGCTCAACAATGCATTCTTGGCAGGACCTTTCGAACTCTTTAGTACAGTCACTAAAGGCAGCACAACAAGGCATTGGAGGAAGGGGCTTTCGAACCTCTTAGTACTGTAACCAAAGGAAGCACAACAAGGCTTTGGAGGTAGGGCCATTCGCACTCTTTAGTACTGTAACGAAAGGCAGCACAACAAGGCATTGGAGGCAGGGCCTCACCAACTTGTTTCTACGGTAACCAAAAGGAGCACAACAAGGCATTGGCGGCAGGTCCTTTCGAACTTCTTAGTACTGTGACCAAAGACAGCACAACAAGGCATTGGAGGCAGGGCCTTACGAACTCCTTGGTAATGTAACCACAGGCAGCACAACAAGGCATTGAAGGAGCCCTTTCGAACTCCTTAGTACTGTAACCAAAGGAAGCACAACAAGGCATTGGAGGCAGGGCCATTCGCATTCTTTAGTACTGTAACGAAATGAAGCACAACAAGGCATTGTAGGCAGGGGCTTACGAACTCCGTAGTACTGTAATCAATGGCAGGACAACAAGGCATTGGAGGCAGGGCCTTTCGAACTCTTTATTACTGTATCCAAGGGCAGCACAACAAGGCATTTGAGGCAGTGCCATTCGAACTCTTTTGCTCTGTAACGAACTGCAGCAAAACGAGGCATTGGAGGCAGGGCCTTACAAAATTCTTAGTACTGTAACAAAATGCAGCACAACAAGGCATTGGATGCAGGGCTTTTAGAACTTCTTAGTACTGTAACCAAAGGCAGGATAACCAGCCATTGGAGGCAGGTGCTTTCGAACTCGTTATTACTGTCACTATAGGCAGCACAACAAGGCGTTGGAGGAAGGGGCTTTCGAACTTCTTAGTGCTGTAACCAATGGAAGCACAACAAGGCTTTGGAGGCAGGGCCATTCGCACTCTTTAGTACTGTAACGAAATGAAGCACAACAAGGCATTGTAGGCAGGGCCTTACAAACTTCTTAGTACTGTAACCAAGGGCAGCATAACAAGGCATTGGATGCAGGGCCTTTCGTACTCCTTAGTACTGAAACCAATGGCAGCACAACAAGGCATTGGAGGCAGGGCATTTCGAACTCTTTATTACTGTATCCAAGGGCAGCACAACAAGGCATTTGAGGCAGTGCCATTCGAACTCTTTAGCTCTGTAACGAAATGCAGCAAAACAAGGCATTGGAGGCAGGGCCTTACGAACTCGTTAGTACTGTAACCAAAGTCAGCACAACGAGGCATTGGAGGCAGGGCCTTACAAAATTCTTAGTACTGTAACAAAATGCAGCACAACAAGGCATTGGATGCAGGGCTTTTCGAACTTCTTAGTACTGTAACCAAAGGCAGGATAACCAGCCATTGGAGGCAGGTGCTTTCGAACTCGTTAGTACTGTCACTTAAGGCAGCACAACAAGGCATTGGAGGAAGGATCTTTCGAACTTCTTAGTACTGTAACCAATGGAAGCACAACAAGGCTTTGGAGGCAGGGCCATTCGCACTCTTTAGTACTGTAACGAAAGGCAGCACAACAAGGCATTGGAGGCAGGGCCTCACCAACCTGTTTCTACGGTAACCAAAAGGAGCACAACAAGGCATTGGCGGCAGGTCCTTTCGAACTTCATAGTACTGTAACCAAAGACAACACAACAAGGCATTGGAGGCAGGGCCTCACCAACTTCTTTCTACGGTAACCAAAAGGAGCACAACAAGGCATTGGCGGCAGGGCCTTTCGTTCTCCTTAGTACTGTAACCATAGGCAGCACAACAAGGCATTGGCGGCAGGGCCTTTCGTACTCCTTAGTACTGTAACCATAGGCAGCACAACAAGGCATTGGAGGCAGGGCCTTTCGAACTCCTTAGTACTGTTACCAAAGGCAGCACAACTAGGCATTGGAGGAAGGGCCTTTCGAACTCCTTAATACTGTAACCAAAGGCAGCACAACTAGGCATTGGAGGAAGGGCCTTACGAACTTCTTAGTACTGCAACCAAAGGCAGCACAACAAGGCATTGTAGGCAGGGGCTTACGAACTCCGTAGTACTGTAATCAATGGCAGGACAACAAGGCATTGGAGGCAGGGCCTTTCGAACTCTTTATTACTGTATCCAAGGGCAGCACAACAAGGCATTTGAGGCAGTGCCATTCGAACTCTTTTGCTCTGTAACGAACTGCAGCAAAACGAGGCATTGGAGGCAGGGCCTTACAAAATTCTTAGTACTGTAACAAAATGCAGCACAACAAGGCATTGGATGCAGGGCTTTTAGAACTTCTTAGTACTGTAACCAAAGGCAGGATAACCAGCCATTGGAGGCAGGTGCTTTCGAACTCGTTAGTAATGTCACTATAGGCAGCACAACAAGGCGTTGGAGGAAGGGGCTTTCGAACTTCTTAGTGCTGTAACCAATGGAAGCACAACAAGGCTTTGGAGGCAGGGCCATTCGCACTCTTTAGTACTGTAACGAAATGAAGCACAACAAGGCATTGTAGGCAGGGCCTTACAAACTTCTTAGTACTGTAACCAAGGGCAGCATAACAAGGCATTGGATGCAGGGCCTTTCGTACTCCTTAGTACTGAAACCAATGGCAGCACAACAAGGCATTGGAGGCAGGGCATTTCGAACTCTTTATTACTGTATCCAAGGGCAGCACAACAAGGCATTTGAGGCAGTGCCATTCGAACTCTTTAGCTCTGTAACGAAATGCAGCAAAACAAGGCATTGGAGGCAGGGCCTTACGAACTCGTTAGTACTGTAACCAAAGTCAGCACAACGAGGCATTGGAGGCAGGGCCTTACAAAATTCTTAGTACTGTAACAAAATGCAGCACAACAAGGCATTGGATGCAGGGCTTTTCGAACTTCTTAGTACTGTAACCAAAGGCAGGATAACCAGCCATTGGAGGCAGGTGCTTTCGAACTCGTTAGTACTGTCACTTAAGGCAGCACAACAAGGCATTGGAGGAAGGGGCTTTCGAACTTCTTAGTACTGTAACCAATGGAAGCACAACAAGGCTTTGGAGGCAGGGCCATTCGCACTCTTTAGTACTGTAACGAAAGGCAGCACAACAAGGCATTGGAGGCAGGGCCTCACCAACCTGTTTCTACGGAAACCAAAAGGAGCACAACAAGGCATTGGCGGCAGGTCCTTTCGAACTTCATAGTACTGTAACCAAAGACAACACAACAAGGCATTGGAGGCAGGGCCTCACCAACTTCTTTCTACGGTAACCAAAAGGAGCACAACAAGGCATTGGCGGCAGGGCCTTTCGTTCTCCTTAGTACTGTAACCATAGGCAGCACAACAAGGCATTGGCGGCAGGGCCTTTCGTACTCCTTAGTACTGTAACCATAGGCAGCACAACAAGGCATTGGAGGCAGGGCCTTTCGAACTCCTTAATACTGTAACCAAAGGCAGCACAACTAGGCATTGGAGGAAGGGCCTTACGAACTTCTTAGTACTGCAACCAAAGGCAGCACAACAAGGCATTGGAGAAAGGGGCTTACGAACTCCTTAGTACTGTAGCCAAAGGCAGGACAACAAGGCATTGGAGGCAGGGCCTTTCGAACTCTTTAGTAGTGTAACCAAAGGAAGCACAACAAGGCATTAGAGGCTGGGCCTTTCGAACTCTTTATTGCTGTATCCAAGGGCAGCACAACAAGGCATTGGAGGCTTGGGCTTTCGAACTCTTTTGTACTGTAACCATTGGAAGCACAACAAGGCATTGGAGGCAGGGCCTTTCGTACTCCTTAGTACTGTAACCATAGGCAGCACAACAAGGCATTGGAGGCAGGGCCTTTCGAACTCCTTAGTACTGCAACCATAGGCAGCACAACAAGGCATTGGAGAAAGGGGCTAACGAACTCCTTAGTACTGTAACCAAAGGCAGGACAACAAGGCATTGGAGGCAGGGCCTTTCGAACTCCTTAGTAGTGTAACCAAAGGAAGCACAACAAGGCATTAGAGGCTGGGCCTTTCGAACTCTTTATTGCTGTAACCAAAGGCAGCACAATTAGGCATTGGAGGAAGGCCCTTACGAACTTCTTAGTACTGCAACCAAAGGCAGCACAACAAGGCATTGAAGAAAGGGCCTTACGAACTCCTTAGTACTGTAACCAAAGGCAGGACAACAAGGCATTGGAGGCAGGGCCTTTCGAACTCCTTAGTAGTGTAACCAAAGGAAGCACAACAAGGCATTAGAGGCTGGGCCTTTCGAACTCTTTATTGCTGTATCCAAGGGCAGCACAACAAGGCATTGGAGGCTTGGGCTTTCGAACTCTTTTGTACTGTAACCATTGGAAGCACAACAAGGCATTGGAGGCAGGGCCTTTCGTCCTCCTTAGTACTGTAACCATAGGCAGCACAACAAGGCATTGGAGGCAGGGCCTTTCGAACCCCTTAGTACTGCAACCATAGGCAGCACAACAAGGCATTGGAGAAAGGGGCTTACGAACTCCTTAGTACTGTAACCAAAGGCAGGACAACAAGGCATTGGAGGCAGGGCCTTTCGAACTCCTTAGTAGTGTAACCAAAGGAAGCACAACAAGGCATTAGAGGCTGGGCCTTTCGAACTCTTTATTGCTGTATCCAAGGGCAGCACAACAAGGCATTGGAGGCTTGGGCTTTCGAACTCTTTTGTACTGTAACCATAGGAAGCACAACAAGGCATTGGAGGCAGGGCCTTTCGAAATCCTTAGTACTGTTACCAAAGGCAGCACAACTAGGCATTGGAGGAAGGGCCTTTCGAACTCCTTAATACTGTAACCAAAGGCAGCACAACTAGGCATTGGAGGAAGGGCCTTACGAACTTCTTAGTACTGTAACCAAAGTCAGCACAACAAGGCATTGGAGATAGGGGCTTACGAACTCCTTAGTACTGTAACCAAAGGCAGGACAACAAGGCATTGGAGGCAGGGCCTTTCGAACTCCTTTGTAGTGTAACCAAAGGAAGCACAACAAGGCATTAGAGGCTGGGCCTTTCGAACTCTTTATTGCTGTATCCAAGGGCAGCACAACAAGGCATTGGAGGCTTGGCCTTACGATCTCCTTAGTACTGTAAACAAAGGCAGCAAAACAAGGCATTGGAGGCAGGTCCTTTCGAACTCCTTAGTACGGTAACGAAAGACAGAACAACAAGGCATTGGAGGCAGGTCCTTTCGAACTCCATAGTACTGTCAGTAAAGGCAGCACAACAAGGCATTGGAGGAAAGGCCTTTCGAACTCTTTAGTACTGTAACCAAGGGCAGCATAACAAGGCATTGGAGGCAGGGCCTTTCGTACTCCTTAGTACTGAAACCAATGGCAGCACAACAAGGCATAGGAGGCAGGTCCTTTCGAACTCCTTAATACTGTAAACAAACGCAGCACAACAAGGCATTGGAGGCAGGGCCATTCGAACTCTTTAGTACTGTAAACAAAGGAAGCTCAACAATGCATTCTTGGCAGGACCTTTCGAACTCTTTAGTACAGTCACTAAAGGCAGCACTACAAGGCATTGGAGGAAGGGGCTTTCGAACCTCTTAGTACTGTAACCAAAAGGAAGCACAACAAGGCTTTGGAGGTAGGGCCATTCGCACTCTTTAGTACTGTAACGAAAGGCAGCACAACAAGGCATTGGAGGCAGGGCCTCACCAACTTGTTTCTACGGTAACCAAAAGGAGCACAACAAGGCATTGGCGGCAGGTCCTTTCGAACTTCTTAGTACTGTGACCAAAGACAGCACAACAAGGCATTGGAGGCAGGGCCTTACGAACTCCTTGGTAATGTAACCACAGGCAGCACAACAAGGCATTGAAGGAGCCCTTTCGAACTCCTTAGTACTGTAACCAAAGGAAGCACAACAAGGCATTGGAGGCAGGGCCATTCGCATTCTTTAGTACTGTAACGAAATGAAGCACAACAAGGCATTGTAGGCAGGGGCTTACGAACTCCGTAGTACTGTAATCAATGGCAGGACAACAAGGCATTGGAGGCAGGGCCTTTCGAACTCTTTATTACTGTATCCAAGGGCAGCACAACAAGGCATTTGAGGCAGTGCCATTCGAACTCTTTTGCTCTGTAACGAAATGCAGCAAAACGAGGCATTGGAGGCAGGGCCTTACAAAATTCTTAGTACTGTAACAAAATGCAGCACAACAAGGCATTGGATGCAGGGCTTTTCGAACTTCTTAGTACTGTAACCAAAGGCAGGATAACCAGCCATTGGAGGCAGGTGCTTTCGAACTCGTTAGTACTGTCACTATAGGCAGCACAACAAGGCGTTGGAGGAAGGGGCTTTCGAACTTCTTAGTACTGTAAACAATGGAAGCACAACAAGGCTTTGGAGGCAGGGCCATTCGCACTCTTTAGTACTGTAACGAAAGGCAGCACAACAAGGCATGGGAGGAAGGGCCTTTCGAACTCTTTAGTACTGTAACCAAGGGCAGCATAACAAGGCATTGGATGCAGGGCCTTTCGTACTCCTTAGTACTGAAACCAATGGCAGCACAACAAGGCATTGGAGGCAGGTCCTTTCGAACTCCATAGTATTGTAACCAAAGGCAGCACAACAAGGGATTAGAGGCAGGGTCATTCGAACTCTTTAGTACTGTAAACAAAGGCAGCTCATCAATGCATTCTTGGCAGGACCTTTCGAGCTGTTTAGTACTGTCACTAAAGGAGCGCAACAAGGCATTGGCGGCAGGTCCTTTCGAACATCATAGTACTGTAACCAAAGACAGCACAACAAGGCATTGGAGGCAGGGCCTTACGAACTCCTTGGTAATGTAACCACAGGCAGCACAACAAGGCATTGAAGGAGCCCTTTCGAACTCCTTAGTACTGTAACCAAAGGCAGCACAGCAAGGCATTGGAGGCTGGGCCATTCGCATTCTTTAGTATTGTAACGAAATGCAGCACAACAAGGCATTGTAGGCAGGGCCTTACAAACATCTTAGTACTGTAACCAAAGGCAGCATAACAAGGCATTGGAGGCAGGGGCTTACGAACTCCGTAGTACTGTAATCAAAGACAGGACAACAAGGCATTGGAGGCTTGGCCTTCGAACTCTTTTGTACTGTAACCAAAGGAAGCACAACAAGGCATTGGAGGCAGGGCCTTACGATCTCCTTAATATTGTAAACAAAGGCAGCAAAACAAGGAATTGGAGGCAGGTCCTTTCGAACTCCTTAGTACGGTAACGAAAGGCAGCACAACAAGGCATTGGAGGAAGGTCCTTTCGAACTCCATAGTACTGTCACTAAAGGCAGCACAACAAGGCATTGGAGGAAGGGCCTTTCGAACTCTTTAGTACTGTAACCAAGAGCAGCATAACCAGGCATTGGAGGCAGGGCCTTTCGTACTCCTTAGTACTGAAACCAATGGCAGCACAACAAGGCATTGGAGGCAGGGCCATTCGAACTCTTTAGTACTGTAAACAAAGGCAGCTCAACAATGCATTCTTGGCAGGACCTTTCGAACTCTTTAGTACTGTCACTAAAGGCAGCACAACAAGTTATTGGAGGAAGGGGCTTTCGAACCTCTTAGTACTGTAACCAAAGGAAGCACAACAAGGCTTTGGAGGCAGGGCCATTCGCACTCTTTAGTACTGTAACGAAAGGCAGCACAACAAGGCATTGGAGGCAGGGCATCACCAACTTGTTTCTACGGTAACCAAAAGGAGCACAACAAGGCATTGGCGGCAGGTCCTTTCGAACTTCTTAGTACTGTGACCAAAGACAGCACAACAAGGCATTGGAGGCAGGGCCTTTCGAACTCCTTAATACTGTAAACAAAGGCAGCACAACAAGGCATTGGAGGCAGGGCCATTCGAACTCTTTAGTACTGTGAACAAAGGTAGCTCAACAAGGCATTGGAGGCAGGGCCATTCGCATTCTTTAGTAGTGTAACGAAATAAAGCACAACAAGGCATTGTAGGCAGGGCCTTACAAACTTCTTAGTACTGTAACCAAAGGCAGCATAACAAGGCATTGGAGGCAGGGGCTTACGAACTCCGTAGTACTGTAATCAAAGACAGGACAAAAAGGCATTGGAGGCAGGGCATTTCGAACTCTTTATTACTGTATCCAAGGGCAGCACAACAAGGCATTTGAGGCAGTGCCATTCGAACTCTTTAGCTCTGTAACGAAATGCAGCAAAACAAGGCATTGGATGCAGGGCTTTTCGAACTTCTTAGTACTGTAACCAAAGGCAGGATAACCAGCCATTGGAGGCAGGTGCTTTCGAACTCGTTAGTACTGTCACTAAAGGCAGCACAACAAGGCATTGGAGGAAGGGGCTTTCGAACTTCTTAGTACTGTAACCAATGGAAGCACAACAAGGCTTTGGAGGCAGGGCCTCACCAACTTCTTTCTACGGTAACCAAAAGGAGCACAACAAGGCATTGGCGTCAGGGCCTTTCGAACTTCATAGTACTGTAACCAAAGACAACACAACAAGGCATTGGAGGCAGGGCCTCACCAACTTCTTTCTACGGTAACCAAAAGGAGCACAACAAGGCATTGGCGTCAGGGCCTTTCGTTCTCCTTAGTACTGTAACCATAGGCAGCACAACAAGGCATTGGCGGCAGGGCCTTTCGTACTCCTTAGTACTGTAACCATAGGCAGCACAACAAGGCATTGGAGGCAGGGCCTTTCGAACTCCTTAGTACTGTTACCAAAGGCAGCACAACTAGGCATTGGAGGAAGGGCCTTTCGAACTCCTTAATACTGTAACCAAAGGCAGCACAACTAGGCATTGGAGGAAGGGCCTTACGAACTTCATAGTACTGCAACCAAAGGCAGCACAACAAGGCATTGGAAAAAGGGGCTTACGAACTCCTTAGTACTGTAACCAAAGGCAGGACAACAAGGCATTGGAGGCAGGGCCTTTCGAACTCCTTAGTAGTGTAACCAAAGGAAGCACAACAAGGCATTAGAGGCTGGGCCTTTCGAACTCTTTATTGCTGTATCCAAGGGCAGCACAACAAGGCATTGGAGGCTTGGGCTTTCGAACTCTTTTGTACTGTAACCATTGGAAGCACAACAAGGCATTGGAGGCAGGGCCTTTCGTACTCCTTAGTACTGTAACCATAGGCAGCACAACAAGGCATTGGAGGCAGGGCCTTTCGAACTCCTTAGTACTGCAACCATAGGCAGCACAACAAGGCTTTGGAGAAAGGGGCTTACGAACTCCTTAGTACTGTAACCAAAGGCAGGACAACAAGGCATTGGAGGCAGGGCCTTTCGAACTCCTTAGTAGTGTAACCAAAGGAAGCACAACAAGGCATTAGAGGCTGGGCCTTTCGAACTCTTTATTGCTGTATCCAAGGGCAGCACAACAAGGCATTGGAGGCTTGTGCTTTCGAACTCTTTTCTACTGTAACCATAGGAAGCACAACAAGGCATTGGAGGTAGGGCCTTTCGAACTCCTTAGTACTGTTACAAAAGGCAGCACAACTAGGCATTGGAGAAAGGGCCTTTCGTACTCCTTAGTACTGTAACCAAAGGAAGCACAACAAGGCTTTGGAGGCAGGGCCATTCGCACTCTTTAGTACTGTAACGAAAGGCAGCACAACAAGGCATTGGAGGCAGGGCATCACCAACTTGTTTCTACGGTAACCAAAAGGAGCACAACAAGGCATTGGCGGCAGGTCCTTTCGAACTTCTTAGTACTGTGACCAA
The DNA here is from genome assembly GCA_948150685.1 of Rhaphigaster nebulosa. NCBI lineage: Eukaryota > Metazoa > Arthropoda > Insecta > Hemiptera > Pentatomidae > Rhaphigaster > Rhaphigaster nebulosa. The sequence continues at coordinate 176,768,805 of OX411307.1, forward strand.
AGACAGCACAACAAGGCATTGGAGGCAGGGCCTTTCGAACTCCTTAATACTGTAAACAAAGGCAGCACAACAAGGCATTGGAGGCAGGGCCATTCGAACTCTTTAGTACTGTGAACAAAGGCAGCTCAACAAGGCATTGGAGGCAGGGCCATTCGCATTCTTTAGTACTGTAACGAAATGAAGCACAACAAGGCATTGTAGGCAGGGCCTTACAAACTTCTTAGTACTGTAACCAAAGGCAGCATAACAAGGCATTGGAGGCAGGGGCTTACGAACTCCGTAGTACTGTAATCAAAGACAGGACAAAAAGGCATTGGAGGCAGGGCATTTCGAACTCTTTATTACTGTATCCAAGGGCAGCACAACAAGGCATTTGAGGCAGTGCCATTCGAACTCTTTAGCTCTGTAACGAAATGCAGCAAAACAAGGCATTGGAGGCAGGGCCTTACAAACTCGTTAGTACTGTAACCAAAGTCAGCACAACGAGGCATTGGAGGCAGGGCCTTACAAAATTCTTAGTACTGTAACAAAATGCAGCACAACAAGGCATTGGATGCAGGGCTTTTCGAACTTCTTAGTACTGTAACCAAAGGCAGGATAACCAGCCATTGGAGGCAGGTGCTTTCGAACTCGTTAGTACTGTCACTAAAGGCAGCACAACAAGGCATTGGAGGAAGGGGCTTTCGAACTTCTTAGTACTGTAACCAATGGAAGCACAACAAGGCTTTGGAGGCAGGGCCATTCGCACTCTTTAGTACTGTAACGAAAGGCAGCACAACAAGGCATTGGAGGCAGGGCCTCACCAACCTGTTTCTACGGTAACCAAAGGGAGCACAACAAGGCATTGGCGGCAGGTCCTTTCGAACTTCATAGTACTGTAACCAAAGACAACACAACAAGGCATTGGAGGCAGGGCCTCACCAACTTCTTTCTACGGTAACCAAAAGGTGCACAACAAGGCATTGGCGGCAGGGCCTTTCGTTCTCCTTAGTACTGTAACCATAGGCAGCACAACAAGGCATTGGCGGCAGGGCCTTTCGTACTCCTTAGTACTGTAACCATAGGCAGCACAACAAGGCATTGGAGGCAGGGCCTTTCGAACTCCTTAGTACTGTTACCAAAGGCAGCACAACTAGGCATTGGAGGAAGGGCCTTTCGAACTCCTTAATACTGTAACCAAAGGCAGCACAACTAGGCATTGGAGGAAGGGCCTTACGAACTTCTTAGTACTGCAACCAAAGGCAGCACAACAAGGCATTGGAGAAAGGGGCTTACGAACTCCTTAGTACTGTAACCAAAGGCAGGACAACAAGGCATTGGAGGCAGGGCCTTTCGAACTCCTTAGTAGTGTAACCAAAGGAATCACAACAAGGCATTAGAGGCTGGGCCTTTCGAACTCTTTATTGCTGTATCCAAGGGCAGCACAACAAGGCATTGGAGGCTTGGGCTTTCGAACTCTTTTGTACTGTAACCATTGGAAGCACAACAAGGCATTGGAGGCAGGGCCTTTTGTACTCCTTAGTACTGTAACCATAGGCAGCACAACAAGGCATTGGAGGCAGGGCCTTTCGAACTCCTTAGTACTGCAACCATAGGCAGCACAACAAGGCATTGGAGAAAGGGGCTTACGAACTCCTTAGTACTGTAACCAAAGGCAGGACAACAAGGCATTGGAGGCAGGGCCTTTCGAACTCCTTAGTAGTGTAACCAAAGGAAGCACAACAAGGCATTAGAGGCTGGGCCTTTCGAACTCTTTATTGCTGTATCCAAGGGCAGCACAACAAGGCATTGGAGGCTTGGGCTTTCGAACTCTTTTGTACTGTAACCATAGGAAGCACAACAAGGCATTGGAGGTAGGGCCTTTCGAACTCCTTAGTACTGTTACCAAAGGCAGCACAACTAGGCATTGGAGAAAGGGCCTTTCGTACTCCTTAGTACTGTAACCATAGACAGCACAACAAGGCATTGGAGGCAGGACCTTTCGAACTCCTTAGTACTGTTACCAAAGGCAGCACAACTAGGCATTGGAGGAAGGGCCTTTCGAACTCCTTAAAACTGTAACCAAAGGCAGCACAACTAGGCATTGGAGGAAGGGCCTTACGAACTTCTTAGTACTGCAACCAAAGGCAGCTCAACAAGGCATTGGAGAAAGGGGCTTACGAACTCCTTAGTACTGTAACCAAAGGCAGGACAACAAGGCATTAGAGGCTGGGCCTTTCGAACTATTTATTGCTGTATCCAAGGGCAGCACAACAAGGCATTGGAGGCAGGGCCATTCGAACTCTTTAGTACTGTAAACAAAGGCAGCTCAACAATGCATTCTTGGCAGGACCTTTCGAACTCTTTAGTACTGTCACTAAAGGCAGCACAACAAGGCATTGTAGGCAGGGCCTTACAAACTTCTTAGTACTGTAACCAAAGGCAGCATAACAAGGCATTGGAGGCAGGGGCTTACGAACTCCGTAGTACTGTAATCAAAGACAGGACAACAAGGCATTGGAGGCTTGGCCTTCGAACTCTTTAGTACTGTAACCAAAGGAAGCACAACAAGGCATTGGAGGCAGGGCCTTACGATCTCCTTAATATTGTAAACAAAGGCAGCAAAACAAGGAATTGGAGGCAGGTCCTTTCGAACTCCATAGTACGGTAACGAAAGGCAGCACAACAAGGCATTGGAGGCAGGTCCTTTCGAACTCCATAGTACTGTCACTAAAGGCAGCACAACAAGGCATTGGAGGAAGGGCCTTTCGAACTCTTTAGTACTGTAACCAAGGGCAGCATAACCAGGCATTGGAGGCAGGGCCTTTCGTAATCCTTAGTACTGAAACCAATGGCAGCACAACAAGGCATTGGAGGCAGGTCCTTTCGAACTCCTTAGTACTGTAACCAAAGGCAGCACAACAAGGCATTGGAGGCAGGGCCATTCGAACTCTTTAGTACTGTAAACATAGGCAGCTCAACAATGCATTCTTGGCAGGACCTTTCGAACTCTTTAGTACTGTCACTAAAGGCAGCATAACAAGGCATTGGAGGAAGGGGCTTTCGAACCTCTTAGTACTGTAATCAATGGCAGGACAACAAGGCATTGGAGGCAGGGCCTTTCGAACTCTTTATTACTGTATCCAAGGGCAGCACAACAAGGCATTTGAGGCAGTGCCATTCGAACTCTTTTGCTCTGTAACGAAATGCAGCAAAACGAGGCATTGGAGGCAGGGCCTTACAAAATTCTTAGTACTGTAACAAAATGCAGCACAACAAGGCATTGGATGCAGGGCTTTTCGAACTTCTTAGTACTGTAACCAAAGGCAGGATAACCAGCCATTGGAGGCAGGTGCTTTCGAACTCGTTAGTACTGTCACTAAAGGCAGCACAACAAGGCATTGGAGGAAGGGGCTTTCGGACTTCTTAGTACTGTAACCAATGGAAGCACAACAAGGCTTTGGAGGCAGGGCCATTCGCACTCATTAGTACTGTAACGAAAGGCAGCACAACAAGGCATTGGAGGCAGGGCCTCACCAACCTGTTTCTACGGTAACCAAAAGGAGCACAACAAGGCATTGACGGCAGGTCCTTTCGAACTTCATAGTACTGTAACCAAAAACAACACAACAAGGCATTGGCGGCAGGTCCTTTCGAACTTCTTAGTACTGTGACCAAAGACAGCACAACAAGGCATTGGAGGCAGGGCCTTACAAACTCCTTGGTAATGTAACCACGGGCAGCACAACAAGGCATTGAAGGAGCCCTTTCGAACTCCTTAGTACTGTAACCAAAGGAAGCACAACAAGGCATTGGAGGCAGGGCCATTCGCATTCTTTAGTACTGTAACGAAATGAAGCACAACAAGGCATTGTAGGCAGGGGCTTACGAACTCCGTAGTACTGTAATCAATGGCAGGACAACAAGGCATTGGAGGCAGGGCCTTTCGAACTCTTTATTACTGTATCCAAGGGCAGCACAACAAGGCATTTGAGGCAGTGCCATTCGAACTCTTTTGCTCTGTAACGAAATGCAGCAAAACGAGGCATTGGAGGCAGGGCCTTACAAAATTCTTAGTACTGTAACAAAATGCAGCACAACAAGGCATTGGATGCAGGGCTTTTAGAACTTCTTAGTACTGTAACCAAAGGCAGGATAACCAGCCATTGGAGGCAGGTGCTTTCGAACTCGTTAGTACTGTCACTATAGGCAGCACAACAAGGCGTTGGAGGAAGGGGCTTTCGAACTTCTTAGTACTGAAACCAATGGAAGCACAACAAGGCTTTGGAGGCAGGGCCATTCGCACTCTTTAGTACTGTAACGAAAGGCAGCACAACAAGGCATGGGAGGAAGGGCCTTTCGAACTCTTTAGTACTGTAACCAAGGGCAGCATAACAAGGCATTGGATGCAGGGCCTTTCGTACTCCTTAGTACTGAAACCAATGGCAGCACAACAAGGCATTGGAGGCAGGTCCTTTCGAACTCCATAGTATTGTAACCAAAGGCAGCACAACAAGGGATTAGAGGCAGGGCCATTCGAACTCTTTAGTACTGTAAACAAAGGCAGCTCAACAATGCATTCTTGGCAGGACCTTTCGAGCTCTTTAGTACTGTCACTAAAGGAGCGCAACAAGGCATTGGCGGCAGGTCCTTTCGAACTTCTTAGTACGGTAACCAAAGACAGAACAACAAGGCATTGGAGGCAGGGCCTTACGAACTCCTTGGTAATGTAACCACAGGCAGCACAACAAGGCATTGAAGGAGCCCTTTCGAACTCCTTAGTACTGTAACCAAAGGCAGCACAGCAAGGCATTGGAGGCTGGGCCATTCGCATTCTTTAGTACTGTAACGAAATGCAGCACAACAAGGCATTGTAGGCAGGGCCTTACAAACTTCTTAGTACTGTAACAAAAGGCAGCATAACAAGGCATTGGAGGCAGGGGCTTACGAACTCCGTAGTACTGTAATCAAAGACAGGACAGCAAGGCATTGGAGGCTTGGCCTTCGAACTCTTTTGTACTGTAACCAAAGGAAGCACAACAAGGCATTGGTGGCAGGGCCTTACGATCTCCTTAATATTGTAAACAAAGGCAGCAAAACAAGGAATTGGAGGCAGGTCCTTTCGAACTCCTTAGTACGGTAACGAAAGGCAGCACAACAAGGCATTGGAGGCAGGTCCTTTCGAACTCCATAGTACTGTCACTAAAGGCAGCACAACAAGGCATTGGAGGAAGGGCCTTTCGAACTCTTTAGTACTGTAACCAAGGGCAGCATAACCAGGCATTGGAGGCAGGGCCTTTCGTACTCCTTAGTACTGAAACCAATGGCAGCACAACAAGGCATTGGAGGCAGGTCCTTTCGAACTCCTTAGTACTGTAACCAAAGGCAGCACAACAAGGCATTGGAGGCAGGGCCATTCGAACTCTTTAGTACTGTAAACAAAGGCAGCACAACAAGGCATTGGAGGAAGGGGCTTTCGAACCTCTTAGTACTGTAACCAAAGGAAGCACAACAAGGCTTTGGAGGCAGGGCCATTCGCACTCTTTAGTACTGTAACGAAAGGCAGCACAACAAGGCATTGGAGGCAGGGCATCACCAACTTGTTTCTACGGTAACCAAAAGGAGCACAACAAGGCATTGGCGGCAGGTCCTTTCGAACTTCTTAGTACTGTGACCAAAGACAGCACAACAAGGCATTGGAGGCAGGGCCTTTCGAACTCCTTAATACTGTAAACAAAGGCAGCACAACAAGGCATTGGAGGCAGGGCCATTCGAACTCTTTAGTACTGTAAACAAAGGCAGCTCAACAAGGCATTGGAGGCAGGGCCATTCGCATTCTTTAGTACTGTAACGAAATGAAGCACAACAAGGCATTGTAGGCAGGGCCTTACAAACTTCTTAGTACTGTAACCAAAGGCAGCATAACAAGGCATTGGAGGCAGGGGCTTACGAACTCCGTAGTACTGTAATCAAAGACAGGACAAAAAGGCATTGGAGGCAGGGCATTTCGAACTCTTTATTACTGTATCCAAGGGCAGCACAACAAGGCATTTGAGGCAGTGCCATTCGAACTCTTTAGCTCTGTAACGAAATGCAGCAAAACAAGGCATTGGAGGCAGGGCCTTACGAACTCGTTAGTACTGTAACCAAAGTCAGCACGAGGCATTGGAGGCAGGGCCTTACAAAATTCTTAGTACTGTAACAAAATGCAGCACAACAAGGCATTGGATGCAGGGCTTTTCGAACTTCTTTGTACTGTAACCAAAGGCAGGATAACCAGCCATTGGAGGCAGGTGCTTTCGAACTCGTTAGTACTGTCACTAAAGGCAGCACAACAAGGCATTGGAGGAAGGGGCTTTCGAACTTCTTAGTACTGTAACCAATGGAAGCACAACAAGGCTTTGGAGGCAGGGCCATTCGCACTCTTTAGTACTGTAACGAAAGGCAGCACAACAAGGCATTGGAGGCAGGGCCTCACCAACCTGTTTCTACGGAAACCAAAAGGAGCACAACAAGGCATTGGCGGCAGGTCCTTTCGAACTTCATAGTACTGTAACCAAAGACAACACAACAAGGCATTGGAGGCAGGGCCTCACCAACTTCTTTCTACGGTAACCAAAAGGAGCACAACAAGGCATTGGCGGCAGGGCCTTTCGTACTCCTTAGTACTGTAACCATAGGCAGCACAACAAGGCATTGGCGGCAGGGCCTTTCGTACTTCTTAGTACTGTTACCATAGGCAGCACAACAAGGCATTGGAGGCAGGGCCTTTCGAACTCCGTAGTACTGTTACCAAAGGCAGCACAACTAGGCATTGGAGGAAGGGCCTTTCGAACTCCTTAATACTGTAACCAAAGGCAGCACAACAGGGCATTGGAGGAAGGGCCTTACGAACTTCTTAGTACTGTAACCAAAGGCAGGACAACAAGGCATTGGAGGCAGGGCCTTTCGAACTCCTTAGTAGTGTAACCAAAGGAAGCACAACAAGGCATTAGATTCTGGGCCTTTCGAACTCTTTATTGCTGTATCCAAGGGCAGCACAACAAGGCATTGGAGGCTTGGGCTTTCGAACTCTTTTGTACTGTAACCATAGAAAGCACAACAAGGCATTGGAGGCAGGGCCTTTCGTACTCCTTAGTACTGTAACCATAGGCAGCACAACAAGGCATTGGAGGCAGGGCCTTTCGAACTCCTTAGTACTGCAACCAAAGGCAGCACAACAAGGCATTGGCGGCAGGTCCTTTCGAACTTCATAGTACTGTAACCAAAGACAACACAACAAGGCATTGGAGGCAGGGCCTCACCAACTTCTTTCTACGGTAACCAAAAGGAGCACAACAAGGCATTGGCGGCAGGGCCTTTCGTACTCCTTAGTACTGTAACCATAGGCAGCACAACAAGGCATTGGCGGCAGGGCCTTTCGTACTTCTTAGTACTGTTACCATAGGCAGCACAACAAGGCATTGGAGGCAGGGCCTTTCGAACTCCGTAGTACTGTTACCAAAGGCAGCACAACTAGGCATTGGAGGAAGGGCCTTTCGAACTCCTTAATACTGTAACCAAAGGCAGCACAACAGGGCATTGGAGGAAGGGCCTTACGAACTTCTTAGTACTGTAACCAAAGGCAGGACAACAAGGCATTGGAGGCAGGGCCTTTCGAACTCCTTAGTAGTGTAACCAAAGGAAGCACAACAAGGCATTAGATTCTGGGCCTTTCGAACTCTTTATTGCTGTATCCAAGGGCAGCACAACAAGGCATTGGAGGCTTGGGCTTTCGAACTCTTTTGTACTGTAACCATAGAAAGCACAACAAGGCATTGGAGGCAGGGCCTTTCGTACTCCTTAGTACTGTAACCATAGGCAGCACAACAAGGCATTGGAGGCAGGGCCTTTCGAACTCCTTAGTACTGCAACAAAAGGCAGCACAACAAGGCATTGTAGGCAGGGCCTTACAAACTTCTTAGTACTGTAACCAAAGGCAGCATAACAAGGCATTGGAGGCAGGGGCTTACGAACTCCGTAGTACTGTAATCAAAGACAGGACAACAAGGCATTGGAGGCTTGGCCTTCGAACTCTTTTGTACTGTAACCAAAGGTAGCACAACAAGGCATTGGAGGCAGGGCCTTACGATCTCCTTAAAATTGTAAACAAAGGCAGCAAAACAAGGAATTGGAGGCAGGTCCTTTCGAACTCCTTAGTACGGTAACGAAAGGCAGCACAACAAGGCATTGGAGGCAGGTCCTTTCGAACTCCATAGTACTGTCACTAAAGGCAGCACAACAAGGCATTGGAGGAAGGGCCTTTCGAACTCTTTAGTACTGTAACCAAGGGCAGCATAACCAGGCATTGGAGGCAGGGCCTTTCGTACTCCTTAGTACTGAAACCAATGGCAGCACAACAAGGCATTGGAGGCAGGTCCTTTCGAACTCCTTAGTACTGTAACCAAAGGCAGCACAACAAGGCATTGGAGGCAGGGCCATTCGAACTCTTTAGTACTGTAAACAAAGGCAGCTCAACAATGCATTCTTGGCAGGACCTTTCGAACTCTTTAGTACTGTCACTAAAGGCAGCACAACAAGGCATTGGAGGAAGGGGCTTTCGAACCTCTTAGTACTGTAACCAAAGGAAGCACAACAAGGCATTGGAGGCAGGTCCTTTCGAACTCCTTAGTACTGTAACCAAAGGCAGCACAACAAGGCATTGGAGGCAGGGCCATTCGAACTTCTTAGTACTGTGACCAAAGACAGCACCACAAGGCATTGGAGGCAGGGCCTTTCGAACTCCTTAATACTGTAAACAAAGGCAGCACAACAAGGCATTAGAGGCTGGGCCTTTCGAACTCTTTATTGCTGTATCCAAGGGCAGCACAACAAGGCATTGGAGGCTTGTGCTTTCGAACTCTTTTGTACTGTAACCATAGGAAGCACAACAAGGCATTGGAGGTAGGGCCTTTCGAACTCCTTAGTACTGTTACCAAAGGCAGCACAACTAGGCATTGGAGAAAGGGCCTTTCGTACTCCTTAGTACTGTAACCAAAGGAAGCACAACAAGGCTTTGGAGGCAGGGCCATTCGCACTCTTTAGTACTGTAACGAAAGGCAGCACAACAAGGCATTGGAGGCAGGGCATCACCAACTTGTTTCTACGGTAACCAAAAGGAGCACAACAAGGCATTGGCGGCAGGTCCTTTCGAACTTCTTAGTACTGTGACCAAAGACAGCACAACAAGGCATTGGAGGCAGGGCCTTTCGAACTCCTTAATACTGTAAACAAAGGCAGCACAACAAGGCATTGGAGGCAGGGCCATTCGAACTCTTTAGTACTGTGAACAAAGGCAGCTCAACAAGGCATTGGAGGCAGGGCCATTCGCATTCTTTAGTACTGTAACGAAATGAAGCACAACAAGGCATTGTAGGCAGGGCCTTACAAACTTCTTAGTACTGTAACCAAAGGCAGCATAACAAGGCATTGGAGGCAGGGGCTTACGAACTCCGTAGTACTGTAACAAAATGCAGCACAACAAGGCATTGGATGCAGGGCTTTTCGAACTTCTTAGTACTGTAACCAAAGGCAGGATAACCAGCCATTGGAGGCAGGTGCTTTCGAACTCGTTAGTACTGTCACTAAAGGCAGCACAACAAGGCATTGGAGGAAGGCGCTTTCGAACTTCTTAGTACTGTAACCAATGGAAGCACAACAAGGCTTTGGAGGCAGGGCCATTCGCACTCTTTAGTACTGTAACGAAAGGCAGCACAACAAGGCATTGGAGGCAGGGCCTCACCAACCTGTTTCTACGGTAACCAAAAGGAGCACAACAAGGCATTGGCGGCAGGTCCTTTCGAACTTCATAGTACTGTAACCAAAGACAACACAAAAAGGCATTGGAGGCAGGGCCTCACCAACTTCTTTCTACGGTAACCAAAAGGAGCACAACAAGGCATTGGCGGCAGGGCCTTTCGTTCTCCTTAGTACTGTAACCATAGGCAGCACAACAAGGCATTGGCGGCAGGGCCTTTCGTACTCCTTAGTACTGTAACCATAGGCAGCACAACAAGGCATTGGAGGCAGGGCCTTTCGAACTCCTTAGTACTGTTACCAAAGGCAGCACAACTAGGCATTGGAGGAAGGGCCTTTCGAACTCCTTAATACTGTAACCATAGGCAGCACAACTAGGCATTGGAGGAAGGGCCTTACGAACTTCTTAGTACTGCAACCAAAGGCAGCACAACAAGGCATTGGAGAAAGGGGCTTACGAACTCCTTAGTACTGTAACCAAAGGCAGGACAACAAGGCATTGGAGGCAGGGCCTTTCGAACTCCTTAGTAGTGTAACCAAAGGAATCACAACAAGGCATTAGAGGCTGGGCCTTTCGAACTCTTTATTGCTGTATCCAAGGGCAGCACAACAAGGCATTGGAGGCTTGGGCTTTCGAACTCTTTTGTACTGTAACCATTGGAAGCACAACAAGGCATTGGAGGCAGGGCCTTTTGTACTCCTTAGTACTGTAACCATAGGCAGCACAACAAGGCATTGGAGGCAGGGCCTTTCGAACTCCTTAGTACTGCAACCATAGGCAGCACAACAAGGCATTGGAGAAAGGGGCTTACGAACTCCTTAGTACTGTAACCAAAGGCAGGACAACAAGGCATTGGAGGCAGGGCCTTTCGAACTCCTTAGTAGTGTAACCAAAGGAAGCACCACAAGGCATTAGAGGCTGGGCCTTTCGAACTCTTTATTGCTGTATCCAAGGGCAGCACAACAAGGCAGTGGAGGCTTGGGCTTTCGAACTCTTTTGTACTGTAACCATAGGAAGCACAACAAGGCATTGGAGGTAGGGCCTTTCGAACTCCTTAGTACTGTTACCAAAGGCAGCACAACTAGGCATTGGAGAAAGGGCCTTTCGTACTCCTTAGTACTGTAACCATAGACAGCACAACAAGGCATTGGAGGCAGGACCTTTCGAACTCCTTAGTACTGTTACCAAAGGCAGCACAACTAGGCATTGGAGGAAGGGCCTTTCGAACTCCTTAAAACTGTAACCAAAGGCAGCACAACAAGGCATTGGAGGAAGGGCCTTACGAACTTCTTAGTACTGCAACCAAAGGCAGCTCAACAAGGCATTGGAGAAAGGGGCTTACGAACTCCTTAGTACTGTAACCAAAGGCAGGACAACAAGGCATTAGAGGCTGGGCCTTTCGAACTCTTTATTGCTGTATCCAAGGGCAGCACAACAAGGCATTGGAGGCAGGGCCATTCGAACTCTTTAGTACTGTAAACAAAGGCAGCTCAACAATGCATTCTTGGCAGGACCTTTCGAACTCTTTAGTACTGTCACTAAAGGCAGCACAACAAGGCATTGTAGGCAGGGCCTTACAAACTTCTTAGTACTGTAACCAAAGGCAGCATAACAAGGCATTGGAGGCAGGGGCTTACGAACTCCGTAGTACTGTAATCAAAGACAGGACAACAAGGCATTGGAGGCTTGGCCTTCGAACTCTTTTGTACTGTAACCAAAGGAAGCACAACAAGGCATTGGAGGCAGGGCCTTACGATCTCCTTAATATTGTAAACAAAGGCAGCAAAACAAGGAATTGGAGGCAGGTCCTTTATTGGAGGCCGGGCCATTCGCATTCTTTAGTACTGTGACGAAATGAAGCACAACAAGGCATTGTAGGCAGGGGCTTACGAACTCCGTAGTACTGTAATCAATGGCAGGACAACAAGGCATTGGAGGCAGGGCCTTTCGAACTCTTTATTACTGTATCCAAGGGCAGCACAACAAGGCATTTGAGGCAGTGCCATTCGAACTCTTTTGCTCTGTAACGAAATGCAGCAAAACGAGGCATTGGAGGCAGGGCCTTACAAAATTCTTAGTACTGTAAAAAAATGCAGCACAACAAGGCATTGGATGCAGGGCTTTTCGAACTTCTTAGTACTGTAACCAAAGGCAGGATAACCAGCCATTGGAGGCAGGTGCTTTCGAACTCGTTAGTACTGTCACTAAAGGCAGCACAACAAGGCATTGGAGGAAGGGGCTTTCGGACTTCTTAGTACTGTAACCAATGGAAGCACAACAAGGCTTTGGAGGCAGGGCCATTCGCACTCATTAGTACTGTAACGAAAGGCAGCACAACAAGGCATTGGAGGCAGGGCCTCACCAACCTGTTTCTACGGTAACCAAAAGGAGCACAACAAGGCATTGACGGCAGGTCCTTTCGAACTTCATAGTACTGTAACCAAAGACAACACAACAAGGCATTGGAGGCAGGGCCTCACCAACTTCTTTCTACGGTAACCAAAAGGAGCACAACAAGGCATTAGAGGCTGGGCCTTTCGAACTCTTTATTGCTGTATCCAAGGGCAGCACAACAAGGCATTGGAGGCTTGGCCTTACGATCTCCTTAGTACTGTAAACAAAGGCAGCAAAACAAGGCATTGGAGGCAGGTCCTTTCGAACTCCATAGTACTGTCACTAAAGGCAGCACAACAAGGCATTGGAGGAAGGGCCTTTCGAACTCTTTAGTACTGTAACCAAGGGCAGCATAACCAGGCATTGGAGGCAGGGCCTTTCGTACTCCTTAGTACTGAAACCAATGGCAGCACAACAAGGCATTGGAGGCAGGTCCTTTCGAACTCCTTAGTACTGTAACCAAAGGCAGCACAACAAGGCATTGGAGGCAGGGCCATTCGAACTCTTTAGTACTGTAAACAAAGGCAGCTCAACAATGCATTCTTGGCAGGACCTTTCGAACTCTTTAGTACTGTCACTAAAGGCAGCACAACAAGGCATTGGAGGAAGGGGCTTTCGAACCTCTTAGTACTGTAACCAAAGGCAGCATAACAAGGCATTGGAGGCAGGGGCTTACGAACTCCGTAGTACTGTAATCAAAGACAGGACAAAAAGGCATTGGAGGCAGGGCATTTCGAACTCTTTATTACTGTATCCAAGGGCAGCACAACAAGGCATTTGAGGCAGTGCCATTCGAACTCTTTAGCTCTGTAACGAAATGCAGCAAAACAAGGCATTGGAGGCAGGGCCTTACGAACTCGTTAGTACTGTAACCAAAGTCAGCACGAGGCATTGGAGGCAGGTGCTTTCGAACTCGTTAGTACTGTCACTAAAGGCAGCACAACAAGGCATTGGAGGAAGGGGCTTTCGAACTTCTTAGTACTGTAACCAATGGAAGCACAACAAGGCTTTGGAGGCAGGGCCATTCGCACTCTTTAGTACTGTAACGAAAGGCAGCACAACAAGGCATTGGAGGCAGGGCCTCACCAACCTGTTTCTACGGTAACCAAAAGGAGCACAACAAGGCATTGGCGGCAGGTCCTTTCGAACTTCATAGTACTGTAACCAAAGACAACACAACAAGGCATTGGAGGCAGGGCCTCACCAACTTCTTTCTACGATAACCAAAAGGAGCACAACAAGGCATTGGCGGCAGGGCCTTTCGTACTCCTTAGTACTGTAACCATAGGCAGCACAACAAGGCATTGGCGGCAGGGCCTTTCGTACTTCTTAGTACTGTTACCATAGGCAGCACAACAAGGCATTGGAGGCAGGGCCTTTCGAACTCCTTAGTACTGTTACCAAAGGCAGCACAACTAGGCATTGGAGGAAGGGCCTTTCGAACTCCTTAATACTGTAACCAAAGGCAGCACAACAGGGCATTGGAGGAAGGGCCTTACGAACTTCTTAGTACTGTAACCAAAGGCAGGACAACAAGGCATTGGAGGCAGGGCCTTTCGAACTCCTTAGTAGTGTAACCAAAAGAAACACAACAAGGCATTAGATTCTGGGCCTTTCGAACTCTTTATTGCTGTATCCAAGGGCAGCACAACAAGGCATTGGAGGCTTGGGCTTTCGAACTCTTTTGTACTGTAACCATAGAAAGCACAACAAGGCATTGGAGGCAGGGCCTTTCGTACTCCTTAGTACTGTAACCATAGGCAGCACAACAAGGCATTGGAGGCAGGGCCTTTCGAACTCCTTAGTACTGCAACCAAAGGCAGCACAACAAGGCATTGTAGGCAGGGCCTTACAAACTTCTTAGTACTGTAACCAAAGGCAGCATAACAAGGCATTGGAGGCAGGGGCTTACGAACTCCGTAGTACTGTAATCAAAGACAGGACAACAAGGCATTGGAGGCTTGGCCTTCGAACTCTTTTGTACTGTAACCAAAGGTAGCACAACAAGGCATTGGAGGCAGGGCCTTACGATCTCCTTAAAATTGTAAACAAAGGCAGCAAAACAAGGAATTGGAGGCAGGTCCTTTCGAACTCCTTAGTACGGTAACGAAAGGCAGCACAACAAGGCATTGGAGGCAGGTCCTTTCGAACTCCATAGTACTGTCACTAAAGGCAGCACAACAAGGCATTGGAGGAAGGGCCTTTCGAACTCTTTAGTACTGTAACCAAGGGCAGCATAACCAGGCATTGGAGGCAGGACCTTTCGTACTCCTTAGTACTGAAACCAATGGCAGCACAACAAGGCATTGGAGGCAGGTCCTTTCGAACTCCTTAGTACTGTAACCAAAGGCAGCACAACAAGGCATTGGAGGCAGGGCTATTCGAACTCTTTAGTACTGTAAACAAAGGCAGCTCAACAATGCATTCTTGGCAGGACCTTTCGAACTCTTTAGTACTGTCACTAAAGGCAGCACAACAAGGCATTGGAGGAAGGGGCTTTCGAACCTCTTAGTACTGTAACCAAAGGAAGCACAACAAGGCATTGGAGGCAGGTCCTTTCGAACTCCTTAGTACTGTAACCAAAGGCAGCACAACAAGGCATTGGAGGCAGGGCCATTCGAACTTCTTAGTACTGTGACCAAAGACAGCACCACAAGGCATTGGAGGCAGGGCCTTTCGAACTCCTTAATACTGTAAACAAAGGCAGCACAACAAGGCATTAGAGGCTGGGCCTTTCGAACTCTTTATTTCTGTATCCAAGGGCAGCACAACAAGGCATTGGAGGCTTGTGCTTTCGAACTCTTTTGTACTGTAACCATAGGAAGCACAACAAGGCATTGGAGGTAGGGCCTTTCGAACTCCTTAGTACTGTTACCAAAGGCAGCACAACTAGGCATTGGAGAAAGGGCCTTTCGTACTCCTTAGTACTGTAACCAAAGGAAGCACAACAAGGCTTTGGAGGCAGGGCCATTCGCACTCTTTAGTACTGTAACGAAAGGCAGCACAACAAGGCATTGGAGGCAGGGCATCACCAACTTGTTTCTACGGTAACCAAAAGGAGCACAACAAGGCATTGGCGGCAGGTCCTTTCGAACTTCTTAGTACTGTGACCAAAGACAGCACAACAAGGCATTGGAGGCAGGGCCTTTCGAACTCCTTAATACTGTAAACAAAGGCAGCACAACAAGGCATTGGAGGCAGGGCCATTCGAACTCTTTAGTACTGTGAACAAAGGCAGCTCAACAAGGCATTGGAGGCAGAGCCATTCGCATTCTTTAGTACTGTAACGAAATGAAGCACAACAAGGCATTGTAGGCAGGGCCTTACAAACTTCTTAGTACTGTAACCAAAGGCAGCATAACAAGGCATTGGAGGCAGGGGCTTACGAACTCCGTAGTACTGTAATCAAAGACAGGACAAAAAGGCATTGGAGGCAGGGCATTTCGAACTCTTTATTACTGTATCCAAGGGCAGCACAACAAGGCATTTGAGGCAGTGCCATTCGAACTCTTTAGCTCTGTAACGAAATGCAGCAAAACAAGGCATTGGAGGCAGGGCCTTAAGAACTCGTTAGTACTGTAACCAAAGTCAGCACAACGAGGCATTGGAGGCAGGGCCTTACAAAATTCTTAGTACTGTAACAAAATGCAGCACAACAAGGCATTGGATGCAGGGCTTTTCGAACTTTTTAGTACTGTAACCAAAGGCAGGATAACCAGCCATTGGAGGCAGGTGCTTTCGAACTCGTTAGTACTGTCACTAAAGGCAGCACAACAAGGCATTGGAGGAAGGCGCTTTCGAACTTCTTAGTACTGTAACCAATGGAAGCACAACAAGGCTTTGGAGGCAGGGCCATTCGCACTCTTTAGTACTGTAACGAAAGGCAGCACAACAAGGCATTGGAGGCAGGGCCTCACCAACCTGTTTCTACGGTAACCAAAAGGAGCACAACAAGGCATTGGCGGCAGGTCCTTTCGAACTTCATAGTACTGTAACCAAAGACAACACAAAAAGGCATTGGAGGCAGGGCCTCACCAACTTCTTTCTACGGTAACCAAAAGGAGCACAACAAGGCATTGGCGGCAGGGCCTTTCGTTCTCCTTAGTACTGTAACCATAGGCAGCACAACAAGGCATTGGCGGCAGGGCCTTTCGTACTCCTTAGTACTGTAACCATAGGCAGCACAACAAGGCATTGGAGGACGGGCCTTTCGAACTCCTTAGTACTGTTACCAAAGGCAGCACAACTAGGCATTGGAGGAAGGGCCTTTCGAACTCCTTAATACTGTAACCATAGGCAGCACAACTAGGCATTGGAGGAAGGGCCTTACGAACTTCTTAGTACTGCAACCAAAGGCAGCACAACAAGGCATTGGAGAAAGGGGCTTACGAACTCCTTAGTACTGTAACCAAAGGCAGGACAACAAGGCATTGGAGGCAGGGCCTTTCGAACTCCTTAGTAGTGTAACCAAAGGAATCACAACAAGGCATTAGAGGCTGGGCCTTTCGAACTCTTTATTGCTGTATCCAAGGGCAGCACAACAAGGCATTGGAGGCTTGGGCTTTCGAACTCTTTTGTACTGTAACCATTGGAAGCACAACAAGGCATTGGAGGCAGGGCCTTTTGTACTCCTTAGTACTGTAACCATAGGCAGCACAACAAGGCATTGGAGGCAGGGCCTTTCGAACTCCTTAGTACTGCAACCATAGGCAGCACAACAAGGCATTGGAGAAAGGGGCTTACGAACTCCTTAGTACTGTAACCAAAGGCAGGACATCAAGGCATTGGAGGCAGGGCCTTTCGAACTCCTTAGTAGTGTAACCAAAGGAAGCACCACAAGGCATTAGAGGCTGGGCCTTTCGAACTCTTTATTGCTGTATCCAAGGGCAGCACAACAAGGCAGTGGAGGCTTGGGCTTTCGAACTCTTTTGTACTGTAACCATAGGAAGCACAACAAGGCATTGGAGGTAGGGCCTTTCGAACTCCTTAGTACTGTTACCAAAGGCAGCACAACTAGGCATTGGAGGAAGGGCCTTTCGAACTCCTTAAAACTGTAACCAAAGGCAGCACAACTAGGCATTGGAGGAAGGGCCTTACGAACTTCTTAGTACTGCAACCAAAGGCAGCTCAACAAGGCATTGGAGAAAGGGGCTTACGAACTCCTTAGTACTGTAACCAAAGGCAGGACAACAAGGCATTAGAGGCTGGGCCTTTCGAACTCTTTATTGCTGTATCCAAGGGCAGCACAACAAGGCATTGGAGGCAGGGCCATTCGAACTCTTTAGTACTGTAAACAAAGGCAGCTCAACAATGCATTCTTGGCAGGACCTTTCGAACTCTTTAGTACTGTCACTAAAGGCAGCACAACAAGGCATTGTAGGCAGGGCCTTACAAACTTCTTAGTACTGTAACCAAAGGCAGCATAACAAGGCATTGGAGGCAGGGGCTTACGAACTCCGTAGTACTGTAATCAAAGACAGGACAACAAGGCATTGGAGGCTTGGCCTTCGAACTCTTTTGTACTGTAACCAAAGGAAGCACAACAAGGCATTGGAGGCAGGGCCTTACGATCTCCTTAATATTGTAAACAAAGGCAGCAAAACAAGGAATTGGAGGCAGGTCCTTTCGAACTCCTTAGTACGGTAACGAAAGGCAGCACAACAAGGCATTGGAGGCAGGTCCTTTCGAACTCCATAGTACTGTCACTAAAGGCAGCACAACAAGGCATTGGAGGAAGGGCCTTTCGAACTCTTTAGTACTGTAACCAAGGGCAGCATAACCAGGCATTGGAGGCAGGGCCTTTCGTACTCCTTAGTACTGAAACCAATGGCAGCACAACAAGGCATTGGAGGCAGGTCCTTTCGAACTCCTTAGTACTGTAACCAAAGGCAGCACAACAAGGCATTGGAGGCAGGGCCATTCGAACTCTTTAGTACTGTAAACATAGGCAGCTCAACAATGCATTCTTGGCAGGACCTTTCGAACTCTTTAGTACTGTCACTAAAGGCAGCATAACAAGGCATTGGAGGAAGGGGCTTTCGAACCTCTTAGTACTGTAACCAAAGGAAGCACAACAAGGCTTTGGAGGCAGGGCCATTCGCACTCTTTAGTACTGTAACGAAAGGCAGCACAACAAGGCATTGGAGGCAGGGCATCACCAACTTGTTTCTACGGTAACCAAAAGGAGCACAACAAGGCATTGGCGGCAGGTCCTTTCGAACTTCTTAGTACTGTGACAAAAGACAGCACAACAAGGCATTGGAGGCAGGGCCTTTCGAACTCCTTAATACTGTAAACAAAGGCAGCACAACAAGGCATTGGAGGCAGGGCCATTCGAACTCTTTAGTACTGTAAACAAAGGCAGCTCAACAAGGTATTGGAGGCCGGGCCATTCGCATTCTTTAGTACTGTAACGAAATGAAGCACAACAAGGCATTGTAGGCAGGGGCTTACGAACTCCGTAGTACTGTAATCAATGGCAGGACAACAAGGCATTGGAGGCAGGGCCTTTCGAACTCTTTATTACTGTATCCAAGGGCAGCACAACAAGGCATTTGAGGCAGTGCCATTCGAACTCTTTTGCTCTGTAACGAAATGCAGCAAAACGAGGCATTGGAGGCAGGGCCTTACAAAATTCTTAGTACTGTAAAAAAATGCAGCACAACAAGGCATTGGATGCAGGGCTTTTCGTACTTCTTAGTACTGTAACCAAAGGCAGGATAACCAGCCATTGGAGGCAGGTGCTTTCGAACTCGTTAGTACTGTCACTAAAGGCAGCACAACAAGGCATTGGAGGAAGGGGCTTTCGGACTTCTTAGTACTGTAACCAATGGAAGCACAACAAGGCTTTGGAGGCAGGGCCATTCGCACTCATTAGTACTGTAACGAAAGGCAGCACAACAAGGCATTGGAGGCAGGGCCTCACCAACCTGTTTCTACGGTAACCAAAAGGAGCACAACAAGGCATTGACGGCAGGTCCTTTCGAACTTCATAGTACTGTAACCAAAGACAACACAACAAGGCATTGGAGGCAGGGCCTCACCAACTTCTTTCTACGGTAACCAAAAGGAGCACAACAAGGCATTAGAGGCTGGGCCTTTCGAACTCTTTATTGCTGTATCCAAGGGCAGCACAACAAGGCATTGGAGGCTTGGCCTTACGATCTCCTTAGTACTGTAAACAAAGGCAGCAAAACAAGGCAGTGGAGGCAGGTCCTTTCGAACTCCTTAGTACGGTAACGAAAGGCAGAACAACAAGGCATTGGAGGCAGGTCCTTTCGAACTCCATAGTACTGTCACTAAAGGCAGCACAACAAGGTATTGGAGGAAGGGCCTTTCGAACTCTTTAGTACTGTAACCAAGGGCAGCATAACAAGGCATTGGAGGCAGGGCCTTTCGTACTCCTTAGTACTGAAACCAATGGCAGCACAACAAGGCATAGGAGGCAGGTCCTTTCGAACTCCTTAATACTGTAAACAAAGGCAGCACAACAAGGCATTGGAGGCAGGGCCATTCGAACTCTTTAGTACTGTAAACAAAGGCAGCTCAACAATGCATTCTTGGCAGGACCTTTCGAACTCTTTAGTACAGTCACTAAAGGCAGCACAACAAGGCATTGGAGGAAGGGGCTTTCGAACCTCTTAGTACTGTAACCAAAGGAAGCACAACAAGGCTTTGGAGGCAGGGCCATTCGCACTCTTTAGTACTGTAACGAAAGGCAGCACAACAAGGCATTGGAGGCAGGGCCTCACCAACTTGTTTCTACGGTAACCAAAATGAGCACAACAAGGCATTGGCGGCAGGTCCTTTCGAACTTCTTAGTACTGTGACCAAAGACAGCACAACAAGGCATTGGAGGCAGGGCCTTACAAACTCCTTGGTAATGTAACCACAGGCAGCACAACAAGGCATTGAAGGAGCCCTTTCGAACTCCTTAGTACTGTAACCAAAGGAAGCACAACAAGGCATTGGAGGCAGGGCCATTCGCATTCTTTAGTACTGTAACGAAATGAAGCACAACAAGGCATTGTAGGCAGGGGCTTACGAACTCCGTAGTACTGTAATCAATGGTAGGACAACAAGGCATTGGAGGCAGGGCCTTTCGAACTCTTTATTACTGTATCCAAGGGCAGCACAACAAGGCATTTGAGGCAGTGCCATTCGAACTCTTTTGCTCTGTAACGAAATGCAGCAAAACGAGGCATTGGAGGCAGGGCCTTACAAAATTCTTAGTACTGTAACAAAATGCAGCACAACAAGGCATTGGATGCAGGGCTTTTAGAACTTCTTAGTACTGTAACCAAAGGCAGGATAACCAGCCATTGGAGGCAGGTGCTTTCGAACTCGTTAGTACTGTCACTATAGGCAGCACAACAAGGCGTTGGAGGAAGGGGCTTTCGAACTTCATAGTACTGAAACCAATGGAAGCACAACAAGGCTTTGGAGGCAGGGCCATTCGCACTCTTTAGTACTGTAACGAAAGGCAGCACAACAAGGCATTGGAGGAAGGGCCATTCGAACTCTTTAGTACTGTAACCTAGGGCAGCATAACAAGGCATTGGATGCAGGGCCTTTCGTACTCCTTAGTACTGAAACCAATGGCAGCACAACAAGGCATTGGAGGCAGGTCCTTTCGAACTCCATAGTATTGTAACCAAAGGCAGCACAACAAGGGATTGGAGGCAGGGCTTTCGAACTCTTTAGTACTGTAAACAAAGGCAGCTCAACAATGCATTCTTGGCAGGACCTTTCGAGCTCTTTAGTACTGTCACTAAAGGAGCGCAACAAGGCATTGGCGGCAGGTCCTTTCGAACTTCTTAGTACTGTAACCAAAGACAGCACAACAAGGCATTGGAGGCAGGGCCTTACGAACTCCTTGGTAATGTAACCACAGGCAGCACAACAAGGCATTGAAGGAGCCCTTTCGAACTCCTTAGTACTGTAACAAAAGGCAGCACAACAAGGCATTGGAGGCTGGGCCATTCGCATTCTTTAGTACTGTAACGAAATGCAGCACAACAAGGCATTGTAGGCAGGGCCTAACAAACTTCTTAGTACTGTAACCAAAGGCAGCATAACAAGGCATTGGAGGCAGGGGCTTACGAACTCCGTAGTACTGTAATCAAAGACAGGACAACAAGGCATTGGAGGCAGGGCCTTACGAACTCCTTGGTAATGTAACCACAGGCAGCACAACAAGGCATTGAAGGAGCCCTTTCGAACTCCTTAGTACTGTAACCAAAGGAAGCACAACAAGGCATTGGAGGCAGGGCCATTCGCATTCTTTAGTACTGTAACGAAATGAAGCACAACAAGGCATTGTAGGCAGGGGCTTACGAACTCCATTGTACTGTAATCAATGGCAGGACAACAAGGCATTGGAGGCAGGGCCTTTCGAACTCTTTATTACTGTATCCAAGGGCAGCACAACAAGGCATTTGAGGCAGTGCCATTCGAACTCTTTTGCTCTGTAATGAAATGCAGCAAAACGAGGCATTGGAGGCAGGGCCTTACAAAATTCTTAGTACTGTAACAAAATGCAGCACAACAAGGCATTGGATGCAGGGCTTTTAGAACTTCTTAGTACTGTAACCAAAGGCAGGATAACCAGCCATTGGAGGCAGGTGCTTTCTAACTCGTTAGTACTGTCACTATAGGCAGCACAACAAGGCGTTGGAGGAAGGGGCTTTCGAACTTCTTAGTACTGTAACCAATGGAAGCACAACAAGGCTTTGGAGGCAGGGCCATTCGCACTCTTTAGTACTGTAACGAAAGGCAGCACAACAAGGCATGGGAGGAAGGGCCTTTCGAACTCTTTAGTACTGTAACCAAGGGCAGCATAACAAGGCATTGGATGCAGGGCCTTTCGTACTCCTTAGTACTGAAACCAATGGCAGCACAACAAGGCATTGGAGGCAGGTCCTTTCGAACTCCATAGTATTGTAACCAAAGGCAGCACAACAAGGGATTAGAGGCAGGGCCATTCGAACTCTTTAGTACTGTAAACAAAGGCAGCTCAACAATGCATTCTTGGCAGGACCTTTCGAGCTCTTTAGTACTGTCACTAAAGGAGCGCAACAAGGCATTGGCGGCAGGTCCTTTCGAACTTCTTAGTACGGTAACCAAAGACAGAACAACAAGGCATTGGAGGCAGGGCCTTACGAACTCCTTGGTAATGTAACCACAGGCAGCACAACAAGGCATTGAAGGAGCCCTTTCGAACTCCTTAGTACTGTAACCAAAGGCAGCACAGCAAGGCATTGGAGGCTGGGCCATTCGCATTCTTTAGTACTGTAACGAAATGCAGCACAACAAGGCATTGTAGGCAGGGCCTTACAAACTTCTTAGTACTGTAACCAAAGGCAGCATAACAAGGCATTGGAGGCAGGGGCTTACGAACTCCGTAGTACTGTAATCAAAGACAGGACAGCAAGGCATTGGAGGCTTGGCCTTCGAACTCTTTTGTACTGTAACCAAAGGAAGCACAACAAGGCATTGGTGGCAGGGCCTTACGATCTCCTTAATATTGTAAACAAAGGCAGCAAAACAAGGAATTGGAGGCAGGTCCTTTCGAACTCCTTAGTACGGTAACGAAAGGCAGCACAACAAGGCATTGGAGGCAGGTCCTTTCGAACTCCATAGTACTGTCACTAAAGGCAGCACAATCAGGCATTGGAGGCAGGGCCTTTCGTACTCCTTAGTACTGAAACCAATGGCAGCACAACAAGGCATTGGAGGCAGGGCCATTCGAACTCTTTAGTACTGTAAACAAAGGCAGCTCAACAATGCATTCTTGGCAGGACCTTTCGAACTCTTTAGTACTGTCACTAAAGGCAGCACAACAAGGCATTGGAGGAAGGGGCTTTCGAACCTCTTAGTACTGTAACCAAAGGAAGCACAACAAGGCTTTGGAGGCAGGGCCATTCGCACTCTTTAGTACTGTAACGAAAGGCAGCACAACAAGGCATTGGAGGCAGGGCATCACCAACTTGTTTCTACGGTAACCAAAAGGAGCACAACAAGGCATTGTAGGCAGGGCCTTACAAACTTCTTAGTACTGTAACCAAAGGCAGCATAACAAGGCATTGGAGGCAGGGGCTTACGAACTCCGTAGTACTGTAATCAAAGACAGGACAAAAAGGCATTGGAGGCAGGGCATTTCGAACTCTTTATTACTGTATCCAAGGGCAGCACAACAAGGCATTTGAGGCAGTGCCATTCGAACTCTTTAGCTCTGTAACGAAATGCAGCAAAACAAGGCATTGGAGGCAGGGCCTTACGAACTCGTTAGTACTGTAACCAAAGTCAGCACAACGAGGCATTGGAGGCAGGGCCTTACAAAATTCTTAGTACTGTAAAAAAATGCAGCACAACAAGGCATTGGATGCAGGGCTTTTCGAACTTCTTTGTACTGTAACAAAAGGCAGGATAACCAGCCATTGGAGGCAGGTGCTTTCGAACTCGTTAGTACTGTCACTAAAGGCAGCACAACAAGGCATTGGAGGAAGGGGCTTTCGAACTTCTTAGTACTGTAACCAATGGAAGCACAACAAGGCTTTGGAGGCAGGGCCATTCGCACTCTTTAGTACTGTAACGAAAGGCAGCACAACAAGGCATTGGAGGCAGGGCCTCACCAACCTGTTTCTACGGTAACCAAAAGGAGCACAACAAGGCATTGGCGGCAGGTCCTTTCGAACTTCATAGTACTGTAACCAAAGACAACACAACAAGGCATTGGAGGCAGGGCCTCACCAACTTCTTTCTACGGTAACCAAAAGGAGCACAACAAGGCATTGGCGGCAGGGCCTTTCGTACTCCTTAGTACTGTAACCATAGGCAGCACAACAAGGCATTGGCGGCAGGGCCTTTCGTACTTCTTAGTACTGTTACCATAGGCAGCACAACAAGGCATTGGAGGCAGGGCCTTTCGAACTCCTTAGTACTGTTACCAAAGGCAGCACAACTAGGCATTGGAGGAAGGGCCTTTCGAACTCCTTAATACTGTAACCAAAGGCAGCACAACAGGGCATTGGAGGAAGG
Source organism: Rhaphigaster nebulosa (assembly GCA_948150685.1). Lineage (NCBI taxonomy): Eukaryota > Metazoa > Arthropoda > Insecta > Hemiptera > Pentatomidae > Rhaphigaster > Rhaphigaster nebulosa. The sequence continues at coordinate 176,793,013 of OX411307.1, forward strand.
GCCTTACGAACTTCTTAGTAATGTAACCAAAGGCAGGACAACAAGGCATTGGAGGCAGGGCCTTTCGAACTCCTTAGTAGTGTAACCAAAGGAAGCACAACAAGGCATTAGAGGCTGGGCCTTTCGAACTCTTTATTGCTGTATCCAAGGCCAGCACAACAAGGCATTGGAGGCTTGGGCTTTCGAACTCTTTTGTACTGTAACCATAGAAAGCACAACAAGGCATTGGAGGCAGGGCCTTTCGTACTCCTTAGTACTGTAACCATAGGCAGCACAACAAGGCATTGGAGGCAGGGCCTTTCGAACTCCTTAGTACTGCAACCAAAGGCAGCACAACAAGGCATTGTAGGCAGGGCCTTACAAACTTCTTAGTACTGTAACCAAAGGCAGCATAACAAGGCATTGGAGGCAGGGGCTTACGAACTCCGTAGTACTGTAATCAAAGACAGGACAACAAGGCATTGGAGGCTTGGCCTTCGAACTCTTTTGTACTGTAACCAAAGGTAGCACAACAAGGCATTGGAGGCAGGGCCTTACGATCTCCTTAAAATTGTAAACAAAGGCAGCAAAACAAGGAATTGGAGGCAGGTCCTTTCGAACTCCTTAGTACGGTAACGAAAGGCAGCACAACAAGGCATTGGAGGCAGGTCCTTTCGAACTCCATAGTACTGTCACTAAAGGCAGCACAACAAGGCATTGGAGGAAGGGCCTTTCGAACTCTTTAGTACTGTAACCAAGGGCAGCATAACCAGGCATTGGAGGCAGGGCCTTTCGTACTCCTTAGTACTGAAACCAATGGCAGCACAACAAGGCATTGGAGGCAGGTCCTTTCGAACTCCTTAGTACTGTAACCAAAGGCAGCACAACAAGGCATTGGAGGCAGGGCCATTCGAACTCTTTAGTACTGTAAACAAAGGCAGCTCAACAATGCATTCTTGGCAGGACCTTTCGAACTCTTTAGTACTGTCACTAAAGGCAGCACAACAAGGCATTGGAGGAAGGGGCTTTCGAACCTATTAGTACTGTAACCAAAGGAAGCACAACAAGGCTTTGGAGGCAGGGCCATTCGCACTCTTTAGTACTGTAACGAAAGGCAGCACAACAAGGCATTGGAGGCAGGGCATCACCAACTTGTTTCTACGGTAACCAAAAGGAGCACAACAAGGCATTGGCGGCAGGTCCTTTCGAACTTCTTAGTACTGTGACCAAAGACAGCACAACAAGGCATTGGAGGCAGGGCCTTTCGAACTCCTTAATACTGTAAACAAAGGCAGCACAACAAGGCATTGGAGGCAGGGCCATTCGAACTCTTTAGTACTGTAAACAAAGGCAGCTCAACAAGGCATTGGAGGCAGGGCCATTCGCATTCTTTAGTACTGTAACGAAATGAAGCACAACAAGGCATTGTAGGCAGGGCCTTACAAACTTCTTAGTACTGTAACCAAAGGCAGCATAACAAGGCATTGGAGGCAGGGGCTTACGAACTCCGTAGTACTGTAATCAAAGACAGGACAAAAAGGCATTGGAGGCAGGGCATTTCGAACTCTTTATTACTGTATCCAAGGGCAGCACAACAAGGCATTTGAGGCAGTGCCATTCGAACTCTTTAGCTCTGTAACGAAATGCAGCAAAACAAGGCATTGGAGGCAGGGCCTTACTAACTCGTTAGTACTGTAACCAAAGTCAGCACAACGAGGCATTGGAGGCAGGGCCTTACAAAATTCTTAGTAATGTAACAAAATGCAGCACAACAAGGCATTGGATGCAGGGCTTTTCGAACTTCTTAGTACTGTAACCAAAGGCAGGATAACCAGCCATTGGAGGCAGGTGCTTTCGAACTCGTTAGTACTGTCACTAAAGGCAGCACAACAAGGCATTGGAGGAAGGGGCTTTCGAACTTCTTAGTACTGTAACCAATGGAAGCACAACAAGGCTTTGGAGGCAGGGCCATTCGCACTCTTTAGTACTGTAACGAAAGGCAGCACAACAAGGCATTGGAGGCAGGGCCTCACCAACCTGTTTCTACGGTAACCAAAAGGAGCACAACAAGGCATTGGCGGCAGGTCCTTTCGAACTTCATAGTACTGTAACCAAAGACAACACAACAAGGCATTGGAGGCAGTTCCTCACCAACTTCTTTCTACGGTAACCAAAAGGAGCACAACAAGGCATTGGCGGCAGGGCCTTTCGTACTCCTTAGTACTGTAACCATAGGCAGCACAACAAGGCATTGGCGGCAGGGCCTTTCGTACTTCTTAGTACTGTTACCATAGGCAGCACAACAAGGCATTGGAGGCAGGGCCTTTCGAACTCCTTAGTACTGTTACCAAAGGCAGCACAACTAGGCATTGGAGGAAGGGCCTTTCGAACTCCTTAATACTGTAACCAAAGGCAGCACAACTAGGCATTGGAGGAAGGGCCTTACGAACTTCTTAGTACTGTAACCAAAGGCAGGACAACAAGGCATTGGAGGCAGGGTCTTTCGAACTCCTTAGTAGTGTAACCAAAGGAAGCACAACAAGGCATTAGAGGCTGGGCCTTTCGAACTCTTTATTGCTGTATCCATGGGCAGCACAACAAGGCATTGGAGGCTTGGGCTTTCGAACTCTTTTGTACTGTAACCATAGAAAGCACAACAAGGCATTGGAGGCAGGGCCTTTCGTACTCCTTAGTACTGTAACCATAGGCAGCACAACAAGGCATTGGAGGCAGGGCCTTTCGAACTCCTTAGTACTGCAACCAAAGGCAGCACAACAAGGCATTGTAGGCAGGGCCTTACAAACTTCTTAGTACTGTAACCAAAGGCAGCATAACAAGGCATTGGAGGCAGGGGCTTACGAACTCCGTAGTACTGTAATCAAAGACAGGACAACAAGGCATTGGAGGCTTGGCCTTCGAACTCTTTTGTACTGTAACCAAAGGAAGCACAACAAGGCATTGGAGGCAGGGCCTTACGATCTCCTTAATATTGTAAACAAAGGCAGCAAAACAAGGAATTGGAGGCAGGTCCTTTCGAACTCCTTAGTACGGTAACGAAAGGCAGCACAACAAGGCATTGGAGGCAGGTCCTTTCGAACTCCATAGTACTGTCACTAAAGGCAGCACAACAAGGCATTGGAGGAAGGGCCTTTCGAACTCTTTAGTACTGTAACCAAGGGCAGCATAACCAGGCATTGGAGGCAGGGCCTTTCGTACTCCTTAGTACTGAAACCAATGGCAGCACAACAAGGCATTGGAGGCAGGTCCTTTCGAACTCCTTAGTACTGTAACCAAAGGCAGCACAACAAGGCATTGGAGGCAGGGCCATTCGAACTTCTTAGTACTGTGACCAAAGACAGCACCACAAGGCATTGGAGGCAGGGCCTTTCGAACTCCTTAATACTGTAAACAAAGGCAGCACAACAAGGCATTGGAGGCAGGGCCTTACAAACTTCTTAGTACTGTAACCAAAGGAAGCACAACAAGGCTTTGGAGGCAGGGCCATTCGCACTCTTTAGTACTGTAACGAAAGGCAGCACAACAAGGCATTGGAGGCAGGGCATCACCAACTTGTTTCTACGGTAACCAAAAGGAGCACAACAAGGCATTGGCGGCAGGTCCTTTCGAACTTCTTAGTACTGTGACCAAAGACAGCACAACAAGGCATTGGAGGCAGGGCCTTTCGAACTCCTTAATACTGTAAACAAAGGCAGCACAACAAGGCATTGGAGGCAGGGCCATTCGAACTCTTTAGTACTGTAAACAAAGGCAGCTCAACAAGGCATTGGAGGCAGGGCCATTCGCATTCTTTAGTACTGTAACGAAATGAAGCACAACAAGGCATTGTAGGCAGGGCCTTACAAACTTCTTAGTACTGTAACCAAAGGCAGCATAACAAGGCATTGGAGGCAGGGGCTTACGAACTCCGTAGTACTGTAATCAAAGACAGGACAAAAAGGCATTGGAGGCAGGGCATTTCGAACTCTTTATTACTGTATCCAAGGGCAGCACAACAAGGCATTTGAGGCAGTGCCATTCGAACTCTTTAGCTCTGTAACGAAATGCAGCAAAACAAGGCATTGGAGGCAGGGCCTTACTAACTCGTTAGTACTGTAACCAAAGTCAGCACAACGAGGCATTGGAGGCAGGGCCTTACAAAATTCTTAGTACTGTAACAAAATGCAGCACAACAAGGCATTGGATGCAGGGCTTTTCGAACTTCTTAGTACTGTAACCAAAGGCAGGATAACCAGCCATTGGAGGCAGGTGCTTTCGAACTCGTTAGTACTGTCACTAAAGGCAGCACAACAAGGCATTGGAGGAAGGGGCTTTCGAACTTCTTAGTACTGTAACCAATGGAAGCACAACAAGGCTTTGGAGGCAGGGCCATTCGCACTCTTTAGTACTGTAACGAAAGGCAGCACAACAAGGCATTGGAGGCAGGGCCTCACCAACCTGTTTCTACGGTAACCAAAAGGAGCACAACAAGGCATTGGCGGCAGGTCCTTTCGAACTTCATAGTACTGTAACCAAAGACAACACAACAAGGCATTGGAGGCAGTTCCTCACCAACTTCTTTCTACGGTAACCAAAAGGAGCACAACAAGGCTTTGGAGGCAGGGCCATTCGCACTCTTTAGTACTGTAACGAAAGGCAGCACAACAAGGCATTGGAGGCAGGGCATCACCAACTTGTTTCTACGGTAACCAAAAGGAGCACAACAAGGCATTGGCGGCAGGTCCTTTCGAACTTCTTAGTACTGTGACCAAAGACAGCACAACAAGGCATTGGAGGCAGGGCCTTTCGAACTCCTTAATACTGTAAACAAAGGCAGCACAACAAGGCATTGGAGGCAGGGCCATTCGAACTCTTTAGTACTGTAAACAAAGGCAGCTCAACAAGGCATTGGAGGCAGGGCCATTCGCATTCTTTAGTACTGTAACGAAATGAAGCACAACAAGGCATTGTAGGCAGGGCCTTACAAACTTCTTAGTACTGTAACCAAAGGCAGCATAACAAGGCATTGGAGGCAGGGGCTTACGAACTCCGTAGTACTGTAATCAAAGACAGGACAAAAAGGCATTGGAGGCAGGGCATTTCGAACTCTTTATTACTGTATCCAAGGGCAGCACAACAAGGCATTTGAGGCAGTGCCATTCGAACTCTTTAGCTCTGTAACGAAATGCAGCAAAACAAGGCATTGGAGGCAGGGCCTTACTAACTCGTTAGTACTGTAACCAAAGTCAGCACAACGAGGCATTGGAGGCAGGGCCTTACAAAATTCTTAGTACTGTAACAAAATGCAGCACAACAAGGCATTGGATGCAGGGCTTTTCGAACTTCTTAGTACTGTAACCAAAGGCAGGATAACCAGCCATTGGAGGCAGGTGCTTTCGAACTCGTTAGTACTGTCACTAAAGGCAGCACAACAAGGCATTGGAGGAAGGGGCTTTCGAACTTCTTAGTACTGTAACCAATGGAAGCACAACAAGGCTTTGGAGGCAGGGCCATTCGCACTCTTTAGTACTGTAACGAAAGGCAGCACAACAAGGCATTGGAGGCAGGGCCTCACCAACCTGTTTCTACGGTAACCAAAAGGAGCACAACAAGGCATTGGCGGCAGGTCCTTTCGAACTTCATAGTACTGTAACCAAAGACAACACAACAAGGCATTGGAGGCAGTTCCTCACCAACTTCTTTCTACGGTAACCAAAAGGAGCACAACAAGGCATTGGCGGCAGGGCCTTTCGTACTCCTTAGTACTGTAACCATAGGCAGCACAACAAGGCATTGGCGGCAGGGCCTTTCGTACTTCTTAGTACTGTTACCATAGGCAGCACAACAAGGCATTGGAGGCAGGGCCTTTCGAACTCCTTAGTACTGTTACCAAAGGCAGCACAACTAGGCATTGGAGGAAGGGCCTTTCGAACTCCTTAATACTGTAACCAAAGGCAGCACAACTAGGCATTGGAGGAAGGGCCTTACGAACTTCTTAGTACTGTAACCAAAGGCAGGACAACAAGGCATTGGAGGCAGGGTCTTTCGAACTCTTTATTGCTGTATCCATGGGCTGCACAACAAGGCATTGGAGGCTTGGGCTTTCGAACTCTTTTGTACTGTAACCATAGAAAGCACAACAAGGCATTGGAGGCAGGGCCTTTCGTACTCCTTAGTACTGTAACCATAGGCAGCACAACAAGGCATTGGAGGCAGGGCCTTTCGAACTCCTTAGTAGTGTAACCAAAGGAAGCACAACAAGGCATTAGAGGCTGGGCCTTTCGAACTCTTTATTGCTGTATCCATGGGCAGCACAACAAGGCATTGGAGGCTTGGGCTTTCGAACTCTTTTGTACTGTAACCATAGAAAGCACAACAAGGCATTGGAGGCAGGGCCTTTCGTACTCCTTAGTACTGTAACCATAGGCAGCACAACAAGGCATTGGAGGCAGGGCCTTTCGAACTCCTTAGTACTGCAACCAAAGGCAGCACAACAAGGCATTGTAGGCAGGGCCTTACAAACTTCTTAGTACTGTAACCAAAGGCAGCATAACAAGGCATTGGAGGCAGGGGCTTACGAACTCCGTAGTACTGTAATCAAAGACAGGACAACAAGGCATTGGAGGCTTGGCCTTCGAACTCTTTTGTACTGTAACCAAAGGAAGCACAACAAGGCATTGGAGGCAGGGCCTTACGATCTCCTTAATATTGTAAACAAAGGCAGCAAAACAAGGAATTGGAGGCAGGTCCTTTCGAACTCCTTAGTACGGTAACGAAAGGCAGCACAACAAGGCATTGGAGGCAGGTCCTTTCGAACTCCATAGTACTGTCACTAAAGGCAGCACAACAAGGCATTGGAGGAAGGGCCTTTCGAACTCTTTAGTACTGTAACCAAGGGCAGCATAACCAGGCATTGGAGGCAGGGCCTTTCGTACTCCTTAGTACTGAAACCAATGGCAGCACAACAAGGCATTGGAGGCAGGTCCTTTCGAACTCCTTAGTACTGTAACCAAAGGCAGCACAACAAGGCATTGGAGGCAGGGCCATTCGAACTTCTTAGTACTGTGACCAAAGACAGCACCACAAGGCATTGGAGGCAGGGCCTTTCGAACTCCTTAATACTGTAAACAAAGGCAGCACAACAAGGCATTGGAGGCAGGGCCTTACAAACTTCTTAGTACTGTAACCAAAGGAAGCACAACAAGGCTTTGGAGGCAGGGCCATTCGCACTCTTTAGTACTGTAACGAAAGGCAGCACAACAAGGCATTGGAGGCAGGGCATCACCAACTTGTTTCTACGGTAACCAAAAGGAGCACAACAAGGCATTGGCGGCAGGTCCTTTCGAACTTCTTAGTACTGTGACCAAAGACAGCACAACAAGGCATTGGAGGCAGGGCCTTTCGAACTCCTTAATACTGTAAACAAAGGCAGCACAACAAGGCATTGGAGGCAGGGCCATTCGAACTCTTTAGTACTGTAAACAAAGGCAGCTCAACAAGGCATTGGAGGCAGGGCCATTCGCATTCTTTAGTACTGTAACGAAATGAAGCACAACAAGGCATTGTAGGCAGGGCCTTACAAACTTCTTAGTACTGTAACCAAAGGCAGCATAACAAGGCATTGGAGGCAGGGGCTTACGAACTCCGTAGTACTGTAATCAAAGACAGGACAAAAAGGCATTGGAGGCAGGGCATTTCGAACTCTTTATTACTGTATCCAAGGGCAGCACAACAAGGCATTTGAGGCAGTGCCATTCGAACTCTTTAGCTCTGTAACGAAATGCAGCAAAACAAGGCATTGGAGGCAGGGCCTTACTAACTCGTTAGTACTGTAACCAAAGTCAGCACAACGAGGCATTGGAGGCAGGGCCTTACAAAATTCTTAGTACTGTAACAAAATGCAGCACAACAAGGCATTGGATGCAGGGCTTTTCGAACTTCTTAGTACTGTAACCAAAGGCAGGATAACCAGCCATTGGAGGCAGGTGCTTTCGAACTCGTTAGTACTGTCACTAAAGGCAGCACAACAAGGCATTGGAGGAAGGGGCTTTCGAACTTCTTAGTACTGTAACCAATGGAAGCACAACAAGGCTTTGGAGGCAGGGCCATTCGCACTCTTTAGTACTGTAACGAAAGGCAGCACAACAAGGCATTGGAGGCAGGGCCTCACCAACCTGTTTCTACGGTAACCAAAAGGAGCACAACAAGGCATTGGCGGCAGGTCCTTTCGAACTTCATAGTACTGTAACCAAAGACAACACAACAAGGCATTGGAGGCAGTTCCTCACCAACTTCTTTCTACGGTAACCAAAAGGAGCACAACAAGGCATTGGCGGCAGGGCCTTTCGTACTCCTTAGTACTGTAACCATAGGCAGCACAACAAGGCATTGGCGGCAGGGCCTTTCGTACTTCTTAGTACTGTTACCATAGGCAGCACAACAAGGCATTGGAGGCAGGGCCTTTCGAACTCCTTAGTACTGTTACCAAAGGCAGCACAACTAGGCATTGGAGGAAGGGCCTTTCGAACTCCTTAATACTGTAACCAAAGGCAGCACAACTAGGCATTGGAGGAAGGGCCTTACGAACTTCTTAGTACTGTAACCAAAGGCAGGACAACAAGGCATTGGAGGCAGGGTCTTTCGAACTCTTTATTGCTGTATCCATGGGCAGCACAACAAGGCATTGGAGGCTTGGGCTTTCGAACTCTTTTGTACTGTAACCATAGAAAGCACAACAAGGCATTGGAGGCAGGGCCTTTCGTACTCCTTAGTACTGTAACCATAGGCAGCACAACAAGGCATTGGAGGCAGGGCCTTTCGAACTCCTTAGTACTGCAACCAAAGGCAGCACAACAAGGCATTGTAGGCAGGGCCTTACAAACTTCTTAGTACTGTAACCAAAGGCAGCATAACAAGGCATTGGAGGCAGGGGCTTACGAACTCCGTAGTACTGTAATCAAAGACAGGACAACAAGGCATTGGAGGCTTGGCCTTCGAACTCTTTTGTACTGTAACCAAAGGTAGCACAACAAGGCATTGGAGGCAGGGCCTTACGATCTCCTTAAAATTGTAAACAAAGGCAGCAAAACAAGGAATTGGAGGCAGGTCCTTTCGAACTCCTTAGTACGGTAACGAAAGGCAGCACAACAAGGCATTGGAGGCAGGTCCTTTCGAACTCCATAGTACTGTCACTAAAGGCAGCACAACAAGGCATTGGAGGAAGGGCCTTTCGAACTCTTTAGTACTGTAACCAAGGGCAGCATAACCAGGCATTGGAGGCAGGGCCTTTCGTACTCCTTAGTACTGAAACCAATGGCAGCACAACAAGGCATTGGAGGCAGGTCCTTTCGAACTCCTTAGTACTGTAACCAAAGGCAGCACAACAAGGCATTGGAGGCAGGGCCATTCGAACTCTTTAGTACTGTAAACAAAGGCAGCTCAACAATGCATTCTTGGCAGGACCTTTCGAACTCTTTAGTACTGTCACTAAAGGCAGCACAACAAGGCATTGGAGGAAGGGGCTTTCGAACCTCATAGTACTGTAACCAAAGGAAGCACAACAAGGCTTTGGAGGCAGGGCCATTCGCACTCTTTAGTACTGTAACGAAAGGCAGCACAACAAGGCATTGGAGTCAGGGCATCACCAACTTGTTTCTACGGTAACCAAAAGGAGCACAACAAGGCATTGGCGGCAGGTCCTTTCGAACTTCTTAGTACTGTGACCAAAGACAGCACAACAAGGCATTGGAGGCAGGGCCTTTCGAACTCCTTAATACTGTAAACAAAGGCAGCACAACAAGGCATTGGAGGCAGGGCCATTCGAACTCTTTAGTACTGTAAACAAAGGCAGCTCAACAAGGCATTGGAGGCAGGGCCATTCGCATTCTTTAGTACTGTAACGAAATGAAGCACAACAAGGCATTGTAGGCAGGGCCTTACAAACTTCTTAGTACTGTAACCAAAGGCAGCATAACAAGGCATTGGAGGCAGGGGCTTACGAACTCCGTAGTACTGTAATCAAAGACAGGACAAAAAGGCATTGGAGGCAGGGCATTTCGAACTCTTTATTACTGTATCCAAGGGCAGCACAACAAGGCATTTGAGGCAGTGCCATTCGAACTCTTTAGCTCTGTAACGAAATGCAGCAAAACAAGGCATTGGAGGCAGGGCCTTACTAACTCGTTAGTACTGTAACCAAAGTCAGCACAACGAGGCATTGGAGGCAGGGCCTTACAAAATTCTTAGTACTGTAACAAAATGCAGCACAACAAGGCATTGGATGCAGGGCTTTTCGAACTTCTTAGTACTGTAACGAAAGGCAGGATAACCAGCCATTGGAGGCAGGTGCTTTCGAACTCGTTAGTACTGTCACTAAAGGCAGCACAACAAGGCATTGGAGGAAGGGGCTTTCGAACTTCTTAGTACTGTAACCAATGGAAGCACAACAAGGCTTTGGAGGCAGGGCCATTCGCACTCTTTAGTACTGTAACGAAAGGCAGCACAACAAGGCATTGGAGGCAGGGCCTCACCAACCTGTTTCTACGGTAACCAAAAGGAGCACAACAAGGCATTGGCGGCAGGTCCTTTCGAACTTCATAGTACTGTAACCAAAGACAACACAACAAGGCATTGGAGGCAGTTCCTCACCAACTTCTTTCTACGGTAACCAAAAGGAGCACAACAAGGCATTGGCGGCAGGGCCTTTCGTACTCCTTAGTACTGTAACCATAGGCAGCACAACAAGGCATTGGCGGCAGGGCCTTTCGTACTTCTTAGTACTGTTACCATAGGCAGCACAACAAGGCATTGGAGGCAGGGCCTTTCGAACTCCTTAGTACTGTTACCAAAGGCAGCACAACTAGGCATTGGAGGAAGGGCCTTTCGAACTCCTTAATACTGTAACCAAAGGCAGCACAACTAGGCATTGGAGGAAGGGCCTTACGAACTTCTTAGTACTGTAACCAAAGGCAGGACAACAAGGCATTGGAGGCAGGGTCTTTCGAACTCCTTAGTAGTGTAACCAAAGGAAGCACAACAAGGCATTAGAGGCTGGGCCTTTCGAACTCTTTATTGCTGTATCCAAGGGCAGCACAACAAGGCATTGGAGGCTTGGGCTTTCGAACTCTTTTGTACTGTAACCATAGAAAGCACAACAAGGCATTGGAGGCAGGGCCTTTCGTACTCCTTAGTACTGTAACCATAGGCAGCACAACAAGGCATTGGAGGCAGGGCCTTTCGAACTCCTTAGTACTGCAACCAAAGGCAGCACAACAAGGCATTGTAGGCAGGGCCTTACAAACTTCTTAGTACTGTAACCAAAGGCAGCATAACAAGGCATTGGAGGCAGGGGCTTACGAACTCCGTAGTACTGTAATCAAAGACAGGACAACAAGGCATTGGAGGCTTGGCCTTCGAACTCTTTTGTACTGTAACCAAAGGAAGCACAACAAGGCATTGGAGGCAGGGCCTTACGATCTCCTTAATATTGTAAACAAAGGCAGCAAAACAAGGAATTGGAGGCAGGTCCTTTCGAACTCCTTAGTACGGTAACGAAAGGCAGCACAACAAGGCATTGGAGGCAGGTCCTTTCGAACTCCATAGTACTGTCACTAAAGGCAGCACAATAAGGCATTGGAGGAAGGGCCTTTCGAACTCTTTAGTACTGTAACCAAGGGCAGCATAACCAGGCATTGGAGGCAGGGCCTTTCGTACTCCTTAGTACTGAAACCAATGGCAGCACAACAAGGCATTGGAGGCAGGTCCTTTCGAACTCCTTAGTACTGTAACCAAAGGCAGCACAACAAGGCATTGGAGGCAGGGCCATTCGAACTTCTTAGTACTGTGACCAAAGACAGCACCACAAGGCATTGGAGGCAGGGCCTTTCGAACTCCTTAATACTGTAAACAAAGGCAGCACAACAAGGCATTGGAGGCAGGGCCTTACAAACTTCTTAGTACTGTAACCAAAGGCAGCATAACAAGGCATTGGAGGCAGGGGCTTACGAACTCCGTAGTACTGTAATCAAAGACAGGACAACAAGGCATTGGAGGCTTGGCCTTCGAACTCTTTTGTACTGTAACCAAAGGTAGCACAACAAGGCATTGGAGGCAGGGCCTTACGATCTCCTTAAAATTGTAAACAAAGGCAGCAAAACAAGGAATTGGAGGCAGGTCCTTTCGAACTCCTTAGTACGGTAACGAAAGGCAGCACAACAAGGCATTGGAGGCAGGTCCTTTCGAACTCCATAGTACTGTCACTAAAGGCAGCACAACAAGGCATTGGAGGAAGGGCCTTTCGAACTCTTTAGTACTGTAACCAAGGGCAGCATAACCAGGCATTGGAGGCAGGGCCTTTCGTACTCCTTAGTACTGAAACCAATGGCAGCACAACAAGGCATTGGAGGCAGGTCCTTTCGAACTCCTTAGTACTGTAACCAAAGGCAGCACAACAAGGCATTGGAGGCAGGGCCATTCGAACTCTTTAGTACTGTAAACAAAGGCAGCTCAACAATGCATTCTTGGCAGGACCTTTCGAACTCTTTAGTACTGTCACTAAAGGCAGCACAACAAGGCATTGGAGGAAGGGGCTTTCGAACCTCTTAGTACTGTAACCAAAGGAAGCACAACAAGGCTTTGGAGGCAGGGCCATTCGCACTCTTTAGTACTGTAACGAAAGGCAGCACAACAAGGCATTGGAGGCAGGGCATCACCAACTTGTTTCTACGGTAACCAAAAGGAGCACAACAAGGCATTGGCGGCAGGTCCTTTCGAACTTCTTAGTACTGTGACCAAAGACAGCACAACAAGGCATTGGAGGCAGGGCCTTTCGAACTCCTTAATACTGTAAACAAAGGCAGCACAACAAGGCATTGGAGGCAGGGCCATTCGAACTCTTTAGTACTGTAAACAAAGGCAGCTCAACAAGGCATTGGAGGCAGGGCCATTCGCATTCTTTAGTACTGTAACGAAATGAAGCACAACAAGGCATTGTAGGCAGTGCCTTAAAAACTTCTTAGTACTGTAACCAAAGGCAGCATAACAAGGCATTGGAGGCAGGGGCTTACGAACTCCGTAGTACTGTAATCAAAGACAGGACAAAAAGGCATTGGAGGCAGGGCATTTCGAACTCTTTATTACTGTATCCAAGGGCAGCACAACAAGGCATTTGAGGCAGTGCCATTCGAACTCTTTAGCTCTGTAACGAAATGCAGCAAAACAAGGCATTGGAGGCAGGGCCTTACTAACTCGTTAGTACTGTAACCAAAGTCAGCACAACGAGGCATTGGAGGCAGGGCCTTACAAAATTCTTAGTACTGTAACAAAATGCAGCACAACAAGGCATTGGATGCAGGGCTTTTCGAACTTCTTAGTACTGTAACCAAAGGCAGGATAACCAGCCATTGGAGGCAGGTGCTTTCGAACTCGTTAGTACTGTCACTAAAGGCAGCACAACAAGGCATTGGAGGAAGGGGCTTTCGAACTTCTTAGTACTGTAACCAATGGAAGCACAACAAGGCTTTGGAGGCAGGGCCATTCGCACTCTTTAGTACTGTAACGAAAGGCAGCACAACAAGGCATTGGAGGCAGGGCCTCACCAACCTGTTTCTACGGTAACCAAAAGGAGCACAACAAGGCATTGGCGGCAGGTCCTTTCGAACTTCATAGTACTGTAACCAAAGACAACACAACAAGGCATTGGAGGCAGTTCCTCACCAACTTCTTTCTACGGTAACCAAAAGGAGCACAACAAGGCATTGGCGGCAGGGCCTTTCGTACTCCTTAGTACTGTAACCATAGGCAGCACAACAAGGCATTGGCGGCAGGGCCTTTCGTACTTCTTAGTACTGTTACCATAGGCAGCACAACAAGGCATTGGAGGCAGGGCCTTTCGAACTCCTTAGTACTGTTACCAAAGGCAGCACAACTAGGCATTGGAGGAAGGGCCTTTCGAACTCCTTAATACTGTAACCAAAGGCAGCACAACTAGGCATTGGAGGAAGGGCCTTACGAACTTCTTAGTACTGTAACCAAAGGCAGGACAACAAGGCATTGGAGGCAGGGTCTTTCGAACTCCTTAGTAGTGTAACCAAAGGAAGCACAACAAGGCATTGGAGGCTTGGGCTTTCGAACTCTTTTGTACTGTAACCATAGAAAGCACAACAAGGCATTGGAGGCAGGGCCTTTCGTACTCCTTAGTACTGTAACCATAGGCAGCACAACAAGGCATTGGAGGCAGGGCCTTTCGAACTCCTTAGTACTGCAACCAAAGGCAGCACAACAAGGCATTGTAGGCAGGGCCTTACAAACTTCTTAGTACTGTAACCAAAGGCAGCATAACAAGGCATTGGAGGCAGGGGCTTACGAACTCCGTAGTACTGTAATCAAAGACAGGACAACAAGGCATTGGAGGCTTGGCCTTCGAACTCTTTTGTACTGTAACCAAAGGAAGCACAACAAGGCATTGGAGGCAGGGCCTTACGATCTCCTTAATATTGTAAACAAAGGCAGCAAAACAAGGAATTGGAGGCAGGTCCTTTCGAACTCCTTAGTACGGTAACGAAAGGCAGCACAACAAGGCATTGGAGGCAGGTCCTTTCGAACTCCATAGTACTGTCACTAAAGGCAGCACAACAAGGCATTGGAGGAAGGGCCTTTCGAACTCTTTAGTACTGTAACCAAGGGCAGCATAACCAGGCATTGGAGGCAGGGCCTTTCGTACTCCTTAGTACTGAAACCAATGGCAGCACAACAAGGCATTGGAGGCAGGTCCTTTCGAACTCCTTAGTACTGTAACCAAAGGCAGCACAACAAGGCATTGGAGGCAGGGCCATTCGAACTTCTTAGGACTGTGACCAAAGACAGCACCACAAGGCATTGGAGGCAGGGCCTTTCGAACTCCTTAATACTGTAAACAAAGGCAGCACAACAAGGCATTGGAGGCAGGGCCATTCGAACTCTTTAGTACTGTAAACAAAGGCAGCTCAACAAGGCATTGGAGGCAGGGCCATTCGCATTCTTTAGTACTGTAACGAAATGAAGCACAACAAGGCATTGTAGGCAGGGCCTTACAAACTTCTTAGTACTGTAACCAAAGGCAGCATAACAAGGCATTGGAGGCAGGGGCTTACGAACTCCGTAGTACTGTAATCAAAGACAGGACAAAAAGGCATTGGAGGCAGGGCCTTTCGAACTCTTTATTACTGTATCCAAGGGCAGCACAACAAGGCATTTGAGGCAGTGCCATTCGAACTCTTTAGCTCTGTAACGAAATGCAGCAAAACAAGGCATTGGAGGCAGGGCCTTACGAACTCGTTAGTACTGTAACCAAAGTCAGCACAACGAGGCATTGGAGGCAGGGCCTTACAAAATTCTTAGTACTGTAACAAAATGCAGCACAACAAGGCATTGGATGCAGGGCTTTTCGAACTTCTTAGTACTTTAACCAAAGGCAGGATAACCAGCCATTGGAGGCAGGTGCTTTCGAACTCGTTAGTACTGTCACTAAAGGCAGCACAACAAGGCATTGGAGGAAGGGGCTTTCGGACTTCTTAGTACTGTAACCAATGGAAGCACAACAAGGCTTTGGAGGCAGGGCCATTCGCACTCTTTAGTACTGTAACGAAAGGCAGCACAACAAGGCATTGGAGGCAGGGCCTCACCAACCTGTTTCTACGGTAACCAAAAGGAGCACAACAAGGCATTGGCGGCAGGTCCTTTCGAACTTCATAGTACTGTAACCAAAGACAACACAACAAGGCATTGGAGGCAGGGCCTCACCAACTTCTTTCTACGGTAACCAAAAGGAGCACAACAAGGCATTAGAGGCTGGGCCTTTCGAACTCTTTATTGCTGTATCCAAGGGCAGCACAACAAGGCATTGGAGGCTTGGGCTTTCGAACTCTTTTGTACTGTAACCATAGGAAGCACAACAAGGCATTGGAGGCAGGGCCTTACGATCTCCTTAGTACTGTAAACAAAGGCAGCAAAACAAGGCATTGGAGGCAGGTCCTTTCGAACTCCTTAGTACGGTAACGAAAGGCAGCACAACAAGGCATTGGAGGCAGGGCCATTCGAACTCTTTAGTACTGTAACCAAAGACAGCACAGCAATGCATTATTGGCAGGACCTTTCGAACTCTTTAGTTCTGTAACCAAAGGCAGCACAACGAGGCATTGGAGGCAGGTCCTTTCGAACTTCTTAGTACTGTAACCAAAGGTAGCACAACAAGGCATTTGAGGCAGGGCCTTACGATCTTCTTTGTACTGTAGCCAAAGGTACGTCAGTTTTTAAGATGGGATAACTGGGGCCAGCTTGCGATACGAGCCTGTCTTTTCTATTGTATTCTATATTCTGTGTGCACATATTATAAAATTATATACTTCTAAAAAATCCAATTCTTATTTTTAAAATATTAAATGAAATCCTGAATTGTTTCAAACCACAAACTTTTTTTCTATTAGTGACCTCAACTAAAAGCAGTAGAATAACAAACCAAAATGACAAGGATATTAAAATTATGCTTTCAAGATTGACTCAAAAGGCCCAGAAATCCTTAAGTCAATAAGATTATTTCCACAAACAATTCCGATAGATTTCTGATGTATTTGAATAAAGGTCGTATTTGTTTGTTCCTCTAATTGAATGCGCAGTTAATTTTAAAATAGAGCTATTGCTTGAGCTCTAAAAGAATACATGATTACTTTTTTTAAAAATTATGATTCTTATATGATAATATAATCTATTGATAGAGAACAAGTACTTGTTAATATATGTCACTTTGAGAGGGTTACGACCGTCGTTAAATCGTTTTTTATCTTGGAGGGCGGTGGAGGGGGCAAAAGAAACATCTGTTTGGTGTCTGGTGGTGGCGGTTGTTTGAAGAAGCAATTGGTCATTCCTATAGGTCTCTGCAACGATGAAAATGTCTAATTCATGAAACAAAGAAGCGACAATGTTCCTCCGGCAACTTAATCTCCAATGCACGCTGTTAACTACTAAACTATATCATGTTTATACATACTACTAGGTTGTTACAAAAGTCTTTGTGCATTAATTAATTGCTGACATTAAAGCCTCAATTTGAATCTTTATTCAACACTGACGTAATCAATACATATATCCTTGTTTACTTTGACTAATCCTTTATTTAATTATGTATACCAACTGTCTCTACCTTTCATTCCATTTTATAATTTTCACCGAAAATGCTGGAAAAAAAAGTTGTCATTCATGGTCCTCTGAGGCACTAAACGAAAAGAGGATTATGTTCGAAGGCGGCTGTTGAGGAAATTTGTGCGGTGGAATGTGAAAATGTGGTGCATCGTAACACAGTAGCGTTTTAGTTCAATTCTGGGAACAACAGCCTTCAAGGTAATGTTTTGTGCTTGGTGGAATTATGAGAATGTTTTATACTTTGATCTGGTTCCAGATGGCAAGGCCTACTGACTTCAGCTTTACTGTGAACAACTCGAAAGAGCATATAGTTTTATAAGAGGAGTCCCCTGCGGTCAATCATATTAAAGTGATGTTTCAGCAAGACAGTGCTCCTGCCTATCTTTATCGAAGAAGGATTCTCAGAAATGGAGAGTGTTAGCATCTTACTCCACCTTCCCTATAGCTCTGACATGCACTGTTTGCTATGGTATTTTACGGTCAATGGCTCATTTATTGAAAGGCTGGCACTTCAAACGGAGAATGTCAAATCAGGAGTTTTTGAGGAGGTTTTCGCCTTGAAAACCAAGGACAACCAAATTAAACTTCTGGTAGAAAGATGTGTTAAAGTAATTGGCAATAATGGCCTATATTTTGAAGAATAATTTTAATGTGTAAAAATTTAATACATTTAATTTTAGTGAAATTCAAATAAAACTTATTCTATGCACAGAGACTTTTGTAAACACATAGTATAAGTGGCTGTGTTACAAGTTAAATAACAACTGACCCTTTTCAATCCAGATAAATTCAATAGTTTGTGAAAGCACTTTCCGAAAACACCTATCTTGCTGCAGTTGTAGGTGTTTTCCAAAAATCACAGGTCACTTACGAGACCTTTGCTTAAGCAAAGTAACGTTTCCTGGTTTCATTATACGGATACAGTAGGAGTACTGCACCTTCCTTGAACCACCTCAGACTCGTATCATTCGAGAGTTCTTTGTTCAAAGTCTCGTCCAAAGCAGCAGTACTAGCACCCTCAGAGGCAGTAGCCGACCACCACAGTTTTTGAGCGTACCACCAATTTCAGCAATGAATGAGGGCAGAGAAACGTAAGAAAGAGTGGGGTTGGAAGAGAACCGGAAATAGTATTGAACCGATCACCACTCTTCTAATTCCTTCTGCATTGCTGAAGCCGGTGACATGTAGGCGCAGCTAGTCCTGCACAGGAAACAGTGGCTGCAGAAAGGAATGCCTCTGAGTTCATACACAAACGTGTTAGTGAACAGAGACGAAAACGATATGGTCGGCGTGAACATTCAGGTGGTACTTGGTTTCGACTTCTCTGGCCTTCAGCCTGATGACCCAGATCAAGAACCCTTGGATGAAGAAGAAATTGAACTAGCCACTGACGGAATGTATAGAAACACAATTTAAGGAAGAACCTTGCGGCAGGAGCTTAGGCCGGAAGGTTACGCTCAAGAAAAGGAATGCTCTCTCTCTTCACATAACTTTGAGATTGCTACCTTATCGAATATATCATCCTGGTTTTTAATTTTTTTTTTTTTTTTTTTTTACATTCTTTGAATGGCGTACACCAATTGGTAAGTTGGTTGTTACTTGAATAACAAATGGTTATTGTTTGGGAGGGAGGAGGTGGGTACACTGTGTCATATAATTCTATTTTGGAATATCCAAGACATTAACTGTTCACAGCATGCTTCGAAATGAATGTGCGAGTTAAACACTAGTAGTCACAAAACCCATTTTTCATCTTACACAAAGAATATTCAGAAATATGCAAATTTTAACTGGTCTGTATGATTTAGCAATTATGATTATATTCTGTTTGCGGGTAGAGAATATGTAATTGAGTGTGGTTAAAGTTACCTTTAATTCTCCGAATTGGAAAAGGAAGGCTACGAATGGGGACGTGATGATTTTATTTATAAACATATAATTTAGTTCTAGTTTTATTTGCTGACGAACTCAGATTTATTTATTCATTTTCCTTTCAGCAAAGAAAAAATATATATAAATATCACTGAGATACAGGTTTTCTAACATTTTAGTTTGTTTTCCTTATTGCAATAATATATTTAAATTTGGGTTAACAAAAAAAAAGTAATACTCTAATTTTATGTAAATTTAAACTTTTGAAATTTACAAGTGTTTGAACTGTTATTGGAACCTGGTACTAATATTGAGCTAAGCTAACGCTCTCCCGAATGAAGTGTTCACATTAGTTATAATCTTAATAATTCTTAACCTTGCTCTATACACGCTGACACTGGCCACACAAATATAAACGTTGGGTCGTATCCGACCCGTTATTTCATAACAGCAATTGATCCTGGGAAACAATAATGCACAAATATTAACATTTATTCTTGTTTATTAAATTTAAAAAAAATCAATTAAAGAACATATTCAGTCTTTTTTTTTCCTTTTTTTTTCCCAAGCTTTCTTCATGAATATGTTCTTTAATTGATTTTTTTTTAATTTAATAAACAAGAATAAATGTTAATATTTGTGCATTATTGTTTCCCAGGATCAATTGCTGTTATGAAATAACGGGTCGGATACGACCCAACGTTTATATTTGTGTGGCCAGTGTCAACGTTTATAGAGCAAGGTTAAGAATTATTAAGATTATAACTAATCTGAACACTTCATTCGGGAGAGCGTTAGATTAGCTCAAAGCCAAACTAAAAAATAATATTGGTGTGGGGCTAAGAATGATATTTGTAGGTTTGTGATTTTTATTGTTCACGTGGCGCTAACTAGATGGCATTGCAAGAAACGGTTCAGACCAGGTTTGGTTATGCAGGTACAGACTTACTACTTCACTAAAAACCTTCCCCGCACAAATCATCTCTTTACATAAAGGAAGCCGAAAGGCTTACCTTTCATCATAGGGCAGAGATAAAAATTCTGGACACTATCAATTCCAAGATGCTATTAGAATTATGAGAACCAACAAAATAGAGTTAGCATCCTGTTTTTAAAAGCATCCTATTATACGGCTTTTGAATTCAATTATCATCAACGAAAAAACTGGATAACACTCAGAAAACGAGATCGGATACATCCACTTTGCTGAGAAATCGAATATTTCAAGATAAATATGGAATCACAAAATAGGCAAAATCCCTTATTTTCTTTAAACTGAAATTGAAGACAGACATGACAATAAGTAAGAAAATGAGAGAAACAAATAATAACAATCTGAATAACCCACCTAGATGTTAAAAACTATTTTGGTGCTGATTTATTTCTGTTTGGTAGCTGAAATTTATTTCAAGCCAGCTTGCAAAAAATAACTCTTTAAAATTATACTAAAACTCATTGGAGATTTGATAATACCAAGGAACAATGAAAATAGAGCATACTTGAAATATGTACCTCAGCTCTAAGCATGAGTCCACTACCAAGTAATTTTCAGTGTTAGATAGACGTCCTACTCGGATGATTGGATTTAAAAAATATTAGGCCCTTAGTCCTTCTTCCTTGGGTTCATAAGTATTTCAGCTACAATCAATTCCTCTGGAACATTGTACTCCATGAAGCTCCCGTAAAAGTTTCAATTTGATATTAACCCTCTAATGGTAAGGTAAGGGTCGGATACGACCCATGACATAAAATTTTCGTTCATACTCCCTCCATGCTTGAGTTGGAGGGGCGTGACTTCAGGAGTCCTTGGTCCAACTCTTTCTCTATCGGTGTATAAGCTCACATCACTCAGGCAAGTGAAATACCCCAATACTTCACCGACTTTTTTTTTGTCTGACGGCTGGGACGGATGCGACCCACCTTACTGTTAACGCTACGAATTGAATGTACTTTTTTTACCAGATTGTTCTGAAATGGCAGATAAAATAATTTTCACTACTCCCGAAGAAGTTCTTGCAGAATAACGGCGACAGCAAGAGGAAGATTCAGACTCTGAAAGTGAAGTATTTGAGGCAGATGACGAAATTTTGCCAAACGACGATGATTTTGATGCCGAACAAGATCTCAGCTCATTGTCAGATACGGACGAGGAAAGAGAGTTTGAACTAGGAAGGGATGAGGACACCATTTGGACAAAGACTCCAGTTCGTTCAAAATATGCCAAAACACCAGCTTCTAACATTGTCACCCATCTACCGGGGTCGAAAGGAAAACTCACAGATGAATTACAGTTATCTTTTTATTACAGATCAAATTATCGACGAAATTGTACAAATCAACATACCCGAAAATCCCGAAATAATTATGAATCAGAGCAGTGGTTTATAATGGTTTGTAACTTTTAATTGGAGTTAAAAGCACTTATGGGATTGTTGTTCATAGCCGGAGTTTTATAAAACTGCAACCTAAATCCCGAAGACTTTTTTTCTCCTTTCCTTTTGGGCCACATATTTTTCGGACCACAATGACCAAAAAGAGATTCGATTTCCTTTCAGCAAATTTGAGATTCGATGGCAAGAATACCCGAGAAACACGAAAGTCTTTAGATAAATTTGCAGCTTTCCCACAAACTTTTTGAAATGAGTATATGCTCTTAGTTACTTTATTTATGTGTTCATTTGATTTTTCTTCACTCATTTTAATTGTCCAATGTGATAAGTCACTTAACGATTGTGATAATGCTATCTGGAACCAATGTGATTAGCTTTTAACTATTTAAGACTGAAAACAAAATGTTTTGAAACAATAAATAGAGAACTATAAATTCATTTTGATGCCATTTATTAACATTTTAACCATTTTAGCTCTCCAAATAAGCAGAAAATAGCTTCGGGTCGGATCCGACCCGGCCTAACCGAGTAAGTACCAAGACTTCACCTTACCATTAGAGGGTTAATAAGTGAACATTTTGAAGGTCTTCTCTGCCTCTCCAAACGAGTGTCAAAATAGAACATCGTCAAAAATATGTAACGTAAGAAAAAATATCGCTATATAAGCGTTTAATTGTCCGAATAGCATATTTTTAAATTAAAAAACCCTCTTTTTATGCCCCAGATAACAGTTTTCCATTCGCTGTGCCACAAATAAACTTTATTTACATTGTTTAAGAAGAAGTTGATTTGTAAAAAACAGTGCCGTTCACTAATGTGCAGAAACATTAGTGCTCCTGTTTACGAACTGACTAAGTCCGTGGCGCTGCAGGCCTATGTGGTCCTTTGTCCCCTCAAGAAGCCTTCGCCTAATGGCTCTATCATGTGCCGTCGCTCGCCAGTTGCGATTATCCAGCAGGCCTCAGGTATCCGGATAAAAGCATTCCTCATCTAAGCAGAGGCCTGGCTATAGAGCTAGTCCGATAGATCCTTCCGTTTGAAGTTTTTTTTGGAATCCCTTCTTCCAGGATTCTGGTATTGTGTCTAGCCCAACTTAAGGTGACCCTACAGGATCGTTTTTTTCCATCCATTCGAACCGTAGGTTTGAACGATGGAAAGTGGTGGTGAAAAAAACCGACGGTTTGGCACGAAGAACGATACTCCCCTATACCATCGGTTTTTCATTCATCCAAACCTTCCATCCACTTTTTTTTAATTGATGTAATTTATTTATTTGATTGATCTTCTTTTTAATTGATTTCCTTTTAATTTATATAAACTAATCGAAAGCAATTAAATCAAATTCTAACTATCGTATTACTTACTCATTTACATATCCACCCCTACCAGTGTTGAGTAAAGTAAATAATAAATAATGATAAAAAAAACAAAACAATAATTATTCTTTGAAGTTGGCGATGTATATAATGTACAAAACACCAGAGAAAGATTCGACGGTTCAGAAGGATGCAGCCCCTACTCGGGCAGTTTTAACGCCATCGTTCCTACATGTCGGATTTTTTATCTGTCTTCAAAAGATCTCTTGGAACGCCAGAAAAACCTCTTGTAGGACCACCTTTAGTCTTCCAAACTTGATGTGCTTCATCACATCAATATCCGGATGACAGCCTCTTGTTTCTAAGCCGTTGTCCACTTCTTCCTCTAATCCGGTAGAGCCTTCCGTTAAGCAACTTTCTTGATGTTTCATCTTCCTGCATTCTGGCATTGTGCCAAGCCTAACCTTAATCTTCCAAGTTTGATGTGCCTCATCACATCAATATCGCCCAGAAAATAATTGATCTCTCTGCTCTTTCTCCAGGAAGTAGTACCAGGGTATAGGTAGCAATATATTTTTTACTAATTTTGCATCACATAGTAATTATCTATTAAAATAAGTAAGGTTTCACCACTTCACCATCCATAATCTCTAATTCTGTTGCTGAGATAGATCCATTTTTTATAATCCAGGCATTAAATCGTTCTTTAATTTTTGAGAGAGAGAGAGAGAGAGAGAGAGAGAGAGAGAGAGAGAGAGAGAGAGAGAGTGAGAGAGAGAGAGAGAGAGAGAGAGAGAGAGAGTGAGAGCGTGAGAGAGAGAGGGGTGAGAGTGTGAGGAGGGGGCCGGGGTTGCCAAGAGGGCTAAGGCGCTTGCAATAGGTAATCGGAGTTCAGCAAGGTCGAGTCTAATTAGTATTTGGATGGGTGACGGCCTTCTGGGGAAAGCCACGCAGCTCGAGATTATTGGGGGAAGGATAATTGCCCTGATAATCTATTACCGGGTATCTGAATTAATTTATGAAGTTGGTTTATTATTCATTAGAAATAAAAGTTTTCCAAGTCTGCCTATATTGATTTTTTCCTTCTCATAATCTTAGTACTATACTTGCTTTATTAAATAGGCTGAATGAGACTTTTTCTTGGCCAGTTTTATCTGATTTGCAAATAATCACAGAATTCTTTGATAGTAGGTGTCTGATGAAATTCTAAATAATTAATTTCAGGGAAAAAAAAAGATTAGGACTTAGGTATCGTTAATAATCTCTTTGTGTCTCAAGGATTTTACAAAAAGTCTCTAATTAGAAAAAAATATCTCAGAAAAATTGATAAACTTAAAGGTTCAAGGAGGGTATGAGTTATTTTACAAAGAAACGTCTAATTAGAAAAGAGATACAAAAGAATTCATCAAGAACTTCGTTTCCTATGTTAGCATTATTCATGAAAACTTTTAACAAAGCTTCAAACTTTTAATGTTAAAATTTATATTTTAATTAATGAGGTATTCATTTTAATTTTGAATAGATTTACAGATACATAAACTATCTAAATACATACATAAGCGGAACGCCACGAAATTTTATAAGATGTGGATTATAAGTACTGAAAGTTACATTTAAAAAAAAAAAAAAAATATATATATATATATATATATATATATATATATATATATATATATATATATATATATATATATATGTATATATATATATACAGCACATTTAAATTACAAAATGATAATAATTAGTGCTCAATAATAGTACTTAATAGTTATACTTTCCAATTATAATATTAAGTATCATTATCGTTCATTAACAGTATTACAGTATTATTCAGTTTCAAAACAAAACCATTTGTTTTCATTTAACGTTAAACTTTCATCACCGAATAATAGTCCATGCCTGAGGTAATATCTTACCATGGTACATTTTAATAATAATTTTGGAAAAAAAAAGTGCAAATGCTTGCATAACGTTGACCCAAAAGGCTAATTTTGATCATTATTTTTCATCACAAAATAATTTAACAAAATGTATATACATTTTTACTTCCTGAAATAATAAAAATTGGGGGCGAATTATTAAGACATTTCCAATACCCAATATAACTAGAACGAATCCCAATATCATTCCAGCACAAGAAATTATATGGTACATTGTCGGTTTATTCAGAGCGTAACAATCGAACCAATTAGTAATTTTTAATATTGAAACATGAAATTATTAATAAAACGATGAAACAGGTCTAGAATTAGATTATAATTTGTATTTCTAAAAAGATAAATTTAAACTCTATTTTTTTTTTAACGATGAGCACAATAGCTACCTTATTCGTTTTTTTTAATATTTAGGTTACTGACTCACACAGCTTATGAATCAATACTATTAGGACAATTGTGGATGATGGGTGATAGATTTACAATTAGAGATGACCACTGTCAAAATTATAGAGAAGAAATAAAAGCAAGAGTCTATAAAGACGACCAAATATTAAATTGATAAACATAATAAACTGACTCCTCGCAGTTTAATGCAGAAAATTATCACAAAATAGGTGAGGGGGATACTGATTAAGGAGGTGAAAGGCCCAACAGTGTATTTCCTTTCACTGAAGAACGAAATAAAAAATAGTATTTGGCCCATTTATTTATTTTTAAAATTAAAACAAAATTGAGGAATCCGTACTCACACCAATATCTTCTTCTTATTATTCGATAATCTCTTCTATCTAATGGTGTAGAGATGTTTACACAAGGAGTGCCATCTGTCTCTGTCAAGGGCTGCTCTCCTGGCTTCTGGCCATCCGACTCCTTTCGCTTTTAGGATATTTTGGAGTTTACTCTCCCAAGTAATTCTCAGCCTCCCTTTTGGTCGTTTTCCCATTGGTTTAGCTTCCATAATTTTCTTCGCTGAACGGCAGTCTTCCATCCTCATTACATGATGGAACCATCGAAGCTGCCTTTTATCAATTATCTGATTAAGAGCTTCACTTGTAGTGAGTGTAGTCCGTATCGTCGTATTACATATCCGGTCTCTCTTGGTCTTCCTATCTATTTTCCTCATATGCCTCATTTCCATGCTTTGGAGGCGGCTGCGATCACATTGCTTTAGGGCCCAGGATTCGCGTCCAAAATTTAGGATAGGGTCGAACGTCGGGCGATAAACTGCTAGTTTTCTATTGCCACTTCTCTGTTACTTAAAAACTTTTTATTGATGGTGGAGAACATCCTTCCTGAAGTGCCAATGTGGGGTCAAAATAGTCCATATGAATGTCTGTAAAATGCAAGAGACCTTGTCATGAGTCTATAAAGACGACCGAATATTAAATGGATGGACATAATAAACTGATTCCTCGCAGTTTAATGTAGAAAATTGTCACAAAATAGGTGAGGTTGATACTGATTAAGGAGGTGAAAGGCCCAACAGTGTATTTCCTTTCACTGAAGAACGAAATAAAAAATAGTATTTGGCCCATTTATTTATTTTTAATATTAAAACAAAATTGAGGAATCCGTATTCACACCAATATTACTTGCCTAAAACTGTGAAAAGGTTGTGTGAGCCTGATTATTCAAACCGATAATTCTAACCAGATTCATGTTGAACTTTCAAATTCAATGATCATAAAAAATTTCGAATGAAAATTATATGAGCTAATCACTCAGTAGGAAACTCAATCATACCCCGAAATAGAGAAGTTGAAATTCAACTAAAACCTCATCGTACCTACTTGCGTCTTGAAGACCAACGGAGATCCTCTCGCAGCCCCTGGGTCGGTCCAACTAGCTTCCATCGGCTTAGGAGGTCGCATAAATAGACATAGGATCTGTGTTGTTAGCCTGATCACTAGCTGTTTGTCAAACCAATTATTGTCTGATTCCAGTTTTCTGATAATTATAAGGTCAATTAATTAGCCTGGTGTTCCTATCGTGTTACCGAATCTCCCAGACGCTCTGATCACGGGTAACATGACGAAGGCTGGTCTAATTGTTGTAACTTGTTTTTATCGTTGTAGGCGCCATTATACCCCAAGCTCTTCATAACATGATTCGATTGTCACAATGGATACTTAAAAAAACCTTCATGCAAAGGTAACGAGAATTATTTATTCCTATGAGGAGTTTTCTGGAAATTTTGCCAATTAGAAGCAACCACACCAAGGATAGGTAACTTGAATGACCTTATGTGATTTTAAATTTCAAGTTTTAAGTTTATAACTACAATTATCACAAAATAGGTGAGATGAATACTGATCAAGGAGGTGAAAGGCCCAACAGTGTATTTCCTTTCACTGGAGAACGAAATAAGAAATAGTTATTGGCCCACTTATTTTTAAAATTAAAACATAATTGAGGAATCCGTACTCCCACCAATATTACTTGCCTAAAACTGTGAGAAGGTTGCGTGGCTTGATTATTCAAACCGATATTTCTAACCAGATTTATGTCGAACTTTCAAATTCAAAAGTGAACTTTCAAAATTCAATAACTACAATGAAGTGTTTATTCCTCGGAATAAATATTTCTTTATTGGAAAGATTAAGATAAAAACTCAATTTCAGTAGGCATATGACGGTTATTAGCATGCAATATTTTCTGTTTTTCCCTTCTAAGCTCTTCATCCCCGTTGCGCTAAATATTTTCAAATAGCCGAGAATTCTCCCTCTCTCATATTTTACTTAAAGTTTATTGGTATTTATAAATCATCGGGATTTTTTTAAAATTTCGTCATAGCATTTATCTTTCTATATTATAACGTGTTAGACAGCAGTCCTGTTTCGCTTATTTAGTTGGAAAACGGATTCACCAAAAAATAGCTTCAATTTCTTAGCACCAAAATTTAGCAAGGTTTGAAAGTTGAGATCAAGCCGGTGACAGGAACTTCGTGTCCAAATTAACCTCTTTTATGATTTTTTTGTCTCGTGTGCATAAGTGTAAAATTGGCAAGTAGATTGATTTCCAAGATTTAATGAAAATCGACCGAAGATCTTGGCCAGGAATGAAGGTAAAGAAACTAGGAATGGATTTGCAGTCCACCCATCTTCGTTTCTTTAGCTGCTTGGAAAAGGTCCCAGCCTCTAACGTTGATAATTGAATAGATATAATTCACAGAAAAAAAATCTAGGAAATGACTAAGTTTATTTGAAATGATGTATTGAAGTAGTTAATTTTAATTTTATTTATTTTTTCTTTAAGTATATTTGTTGTCATTGATATTTATCCGTATCTTTATATTA